>JADDOH010004992.1:0-24014 GCA_016648135.1 Agrypnia vestita
GCTTCTCATTGGCCGGATCCGTTCCGCGGACAACCGTCTTTGATTGGCTCGCTTCGTCAAAATAAAATAACATAAAGCCTGCTTTACACGTCCGCGTGCAGAAATAATAAAGGCTAGCCCGCACCTACTTATCCGGCAAATATTTAATTATAGAGTATTTATGAATTGTGGTGCTTCTCCTTATCATGAGCTTTTAGCAGATAGATATTTTCGTATAATTTTTCAGCAATGTCTATTTGAATAGGTCAATATCGTTACAAACTAGCTAAAGGTGACCCACGTGTCAAATTTGTCTAGCAGTTAAAATTTTTGTATATAACGTTAAATAAAAACTTGATGACACTAAGTGAAACGACGTAAAATAATTCAATATAAAGGGCGTCGCAACAAGAGTTTATTTTTAATTTTTCAACCAAACGGAATATTTCTTGAATTTATGAATATAAATTTACGAATATACTCGTAAAGTAGGATTGATCGTAGACTACCATATCATCATCGGGGTCTGTAACAAACTGTTCAGGTACAAGGTTGTCTCCAGTGTCATCTGCTTCAGAGTCACTAGATCCTTCAGATTGCAGCCATGAAGACATGACTCCTTCAAAGTCTTCATTTCAAGGTTTTACGACCCTAGCAGTCTTTGATGGGCGAGGTTTCTGTAAATTAATTCTTCGCTTATTTTTAGATGACGATGCTTCCTTCATTCATTATTTTATTGAATTTTTCTGCAAAAAAACACAAAATATAAAAAATACATCATTTTGAATGAAAATTAAGTATTTTTAAAATTAAATTAAATTAAAAACCACTACCAACAGCACAAGCGCAACGGAACTTGTAGCTACTGAGATGCCTGTGGTAATCTGCGGGGGAAAGGGAAATTTCACGATTTTTAACTTTAACGCGGTCTGTGAAACCGTACATCAGAACTTAAAGGTTAACTTTATATTCAATAATAAAGTAAGAACTAAAGCCCATAACCTATTAAGCATCCAAATGTAGGTAGATTTTTTGTAAAAATTAGCTACGGATGGTGAATTTATAATTTATAAATGGTGAAATTATAAGTGATCGAGTGTTTATCTTTTTGATAATACTTTCAGATATTGTGTCTGTATATATAAGAGATTGATATTTATGAAGATGTTCAGGTGTGTTTATCCAAAACTAAACAGGTACCTACCTACGAATTTCTGTATCGAATTCTCTCTGTATGCTGAACATTTGCGCAGTTTTTGAAGGATTACAGTGACATTTTCCCCAATTTTTAATGGATTTTCACAATTCACAATCGGAAATTACTGAAATTTCAATGCTTCAGTTTAATACCTTTTAAAAATTTCTATGAAAAATGATGTTTAATTGAAAGTTACACCTTTTTTTAGGACATCCGATATCTAAAATATATTAAAATAATAAAATAATGATTTACTTTGGCAATATTACACGTGAAATATATACATGAAATTTTTTATTTTAATTATTATTTGATACTGAGGACATTATTTTTTTGAGTACCGTGTAATTTACTCACTCAAGCCTAGACACTATAAATAATTCTGGTCACGACGAAGAGGGCTTTCGACTTTCAAAAGAGGCCATCTAGAAATGATAATTTTCCATCCAGTGAAGCATTTTACTGCTTTCATTAAAATAACATTCAGTACAGACTATTTACTAGCGATGCGACAGTGCAGCGTTAAGTGGTTTGCAAAAGTGCCATTGTTTTATCTGTATATTTTTAAGAAATTAAAGTTCTCCATTAGTTCTGTGAGGGGTTTAGAAGCACACCGTACTACCCAAATAACAAAAAATAATTATGTATAGGTATTTGTAATACACCCAAACAAACACAATTTTCAAGAGTAGATACTTTGTATTCAACTGTATTTAACTAGAATTTCTATAAAATTAATCTATTCGTATCAAAATAATTCTTTAAAATATTTGACAGCGTGCCACGTTTTAATATTCCCGTTAGGCATTTTACATTGTAAACATTGTTAAATAAATCATAGCACCTACGATACAAGGTGGTTTAGTAAACTTTGTAATGTACTGTAAATACTTTGCAATAAACTGAAGATATAAATAGATAAAAACATAGATAAAATCAAAAGTAGATTCTTTGTAATAAACTGTACTTAACGCGAATGTCTACGAGATAAATCTATTTCTACGAAATTTCCACGAAAAAATAAATCTATTTATAATATATACATTTTCACAATACAAGTTTGTACATCCATAAAAAATATCTATTTTTATCCCACAATATTCATTAAAGAAAATATTTTATATAAAAATTAATTTCGAATAGACGTTCAATATTATACATATTGAAGAAAAAAACTTTTCAAAAAAAAAGTGATATACTATAAGCCTACAAATAAACTTCAACAATAATACTTTTCCAAGAAGCTGTTTTAGTAATAAAACAAAGTCATCAGGGAATATTACGGTGCCCAGGCTTAAGAGTAGTAAACCTCTTTCCATTTAAGGAAGACAATCGAAATAGTATGTGTAAGGCGTGCGTACGAGGCACATTTTTTCGTTGTGTTGGTGTTTATACCCGTAAACACCAACACAATACTAATTTGATTGTCTTTCTTAAATGAAAGGAAGTCTACAAGCATACTAAAAATTTATTATGGGAAAATCACAAAAACTCATTTAAGAATCTATCTACTGTGACAGATACCACGTGGGCTTATTAATAAGGAAAATGTATTTAAGTTCTCGCATCCTACAACAACTCAGATTAAAGATCGAAAGGAACGCGAGAGTTGACAAATTTTCCTTAACTCATCCGTAAGTTGTAACGTGTAATTATAAGTAGTAATAGTTATTTATATTTACAATCGAAGATTTAATAAAAAGTCACACGGTAAACAACAACACTGTGAAAAAGCTAGTAGTATTCTGTTCAATTAGATGCGTCTTATTATCTTATCTTATCTTATCTATCTTATCTAAAAGATGAAACATTTTCTTGGGTTGGATGGATGACTTGCTAAACCATAAAAATAAAATACAAAGTACAATGTCAGTGTTTATTTTATAATGTATGAATATTTGCTATCACAATGACAGGATCCAGAAATGAAGAAGTATTTAAACCGTTTCCTCTGACAAGCGTCACGGTGCGTGTTGTCACTAATTATTTAGTAAGTATACAGTCTCGCTACAATATGCACAAACACCCATATGTCCTATTCACGCATGCGTCTGTCACTCGATTCTGACATACTCACAAAAATTACAATAAATTATTTGTATGTTGTTTATTATGTTGATTTTTTAAATACGTCAGCATAATAAAAAAAATTTGTTTCCCGTTATTATCGACGTTACTTATTTAAATAAATTTGATATCAAGCTTTGCTCCCACTCGCCAAAGACAAAAATTATCGTGGATAGATAATTTTTGTCTCATCTGTGATTGGAATTCTTGAATGGATTTCTCTTCTGCATCGCCCTAGTAGCTGACCGCTTGCTATTCAGGATCTAAACGTTCAGTAAATTTCCGTATTTTTACATACCTCTATTTTGTATTCTCCCACGTAGTATTTTAATAGATTCAATACATGGGGTCTAGACTGTTTAATTAAATCTGATAGGAAAAATATTTGTTTTATAATATTTCGGACTCTATCGCAGTACCCTTCCTTAAAATAATCATTTACATTCCTGCTTGTAGGTAATTAGAATTTTCTAAATTAATTTAACGTAAAAAACATAGAATTTCGCAATGTGCATATATATATTTGGTTTCAATTTTGAGTCTAGTTAACTGTTGAAGTTGTATGAGAAGACCACATAGGTAGGTTAATTAATTGGCAAAGTTAAATTGCAAGCCGATGCTTCTGTTTGATTACTTCATGGAACATACAAGCATCCTAAATTATTATTTCTATTAAAATTACTTACCTTATTATTATTTTACAACCTTATTAGAAAATGTATTAATAATAACAGAACAAATATAAGATACTCGTATAAAATTATTACTTAAAATAACAATAAAAAATGCCACAAATATACGAACATCATTATGAACTAAAAATCCTCAACTACATCTGTTAATGTTACACTCAAATGTTACATTAACAGACCCACCCTTCGGATTTTAAAGGGTGTGTTTGTTGGTGAATGAAATCAAATACCCTCTGCGTAATGTCATTTAAAACAGGGTGGGCTTTAAATGTAATTATGTCTTTTGGGGTATGAAGCTTTACTTTTTGTTTTTCGGGGTTATATGGGTGTTTTATACAGATGTTATTTAACCGCAGTAGACGCAAAAATATCTTGTAATTTAATTTGTTCCTGGCGCAGGGACGTCACACAGAGCGATGCAAAATGGACGCGTTTCACGTCGGAGACTTCCTTTTACACAGGTTAATTAATTGCATTAGTTATAAAAAAATGTGTATATGTTATTTCGTAAGCCCTGATTTTTTTTAATTGAAAGTACAATCTATGTTTATCATATAGGCTGGTACTATATGGTTCATTATACAACTATACTATTTTTGTTCATACTTGTAAATCTACATGTTTTATTTTCATAAATAAAATAAAATAAATAAAATCTAATTTTCGTCATGACATGTGAAGTTTTTAAATATTCAATTATCCTTCACAAAATAAGACGCCATTTTGTTTGTACTATACGAGTATTTTTCAAAATGAAAAAAATATCTCTAAAAAGGATGTTGATATCTACTTTTTTGTACTGGATTTTTCTTTCATGCAGGTTCAATTTATTTTAGCTTTTTTATGATGTAAAGTATTATGGACAAGTTTTATTACATCCAGTATAATGCTGGAGATGAGTTTCAGATTTAAGACGTATTTGCTTTACCCAACGTAATTGAAATTATAGACAATAGAACAATTATTCAGACTGGCGCATTCATTTTTATTAATTTTCATGTGGTAAAATCTATATGTCCTGTTGATTAGTAATATAGAAAATATACTATACCATTTATTTTTCGCTATTTATATATCGTTCTAAATATTACATCTTTTAAATATTTGAATGGTTAATTAAAACGAGAGAGCGAATTATATTAAAAACAAAGAATGTTGATATCGTATAGCTACTGTGAGTTGATGTTGGTCATAATATAAAGATGGTAATAGATGGGAGATGGACCTAAAGGATCATACACTAACATTTTTGGCTGTGCTGTGGAAACAGAGGTTGGCCACAAATGTGTTAAGCTGACGACCCGAAGAGAAATGATGGCCTACCGTGGAAGAAAACTACACATAATACCAGGCACGTGCAGTGAGTATATTTTTATATGACTTTAACAAGTGCATATATTTTGGGAAAAAAACATCGAAATAAAATATTTATATGATATAATATTCTAATATACTATTAAAATCTAAATAGTATGACAATAATTTAAATAAGAATATTGCGAGACATTTATTTCATTTTAACTTTTTTATAAATTTCGAACGTAAATGTCACGCTTTAATGTTTATAGTGACCCTATGGTGAGGTCGTATTAAATAATAAACGAAATAAAGTAGCAAAAACGTCGCGAAGTCAAATTCATAATCTATATATTATTTGCGCTAACCAATATCGTCGTATCCGGATAATTTCTGTTGACGATTAAAAAAAACATTTTAGAGTACATTAAAAATATTGATTTTTTTGAGTTATACAGATCGCTTAAAAATATATTTAGATATAATTTAATATCTAGAAATATTATAAGCTTTATTTAATACGAAGATGATATTCATTGATTATTGATTAGAAATAACGAAATATCATATTTTCTTCAATCAATTCTATTTTTACTCTTGGCAAGTCATATCGAAATTGAATTTTGACACATGACTGGCATGACCGTTTGACAGGTGAAACGTGTTTAGACACATGTTTTCTTTATATTGTGCACCCAGATTACATGGAAATGAACGCGAAACGCATTTTAATATCGTGAATAGGTTACATATTACGCCTAAACTGTGAGGTTAAAACACACATATTACCTTATGCGTAGTTACTGTTTCTAGGTTAACTTTAAATTGTGATGTCGCTACTTATACATGTGAAACGTGTTTAGATACATATTTTCTTTATATTATGCACCCAGATTATATGTAAATAAATGCGAAACGCATTTATATTAATTTTAAGGTTACATCTTATGCCTAAATTGTGAGGTTAAAACACACACGTTACCTTATGCGTAGTTAATGTTTCTAGGTTAAGTATTTGGGTGAATGTATCATCCTTTTCATATAAACGAAGGAGAAGTTCCAATTTATTGGTTTATATATTTGAAAATTGTGATGTCGCTTTTTTAGTGTTGTTATTATCAGAGGCAGCTGGTAGTTTCATACAGATATTCTAGCTATTCATTTATATTTAGATTTACTTCTACCTTTCTTCACATATAACGAATTACATTTAAGTGATTTTTAGACTAATTTCTACTTAAAAAAGACTCGACTTACAAGTACACAATACAAGTACACGGAACCAAAGAGAAAAATGAAGCTGCAAGCATGGGCGGTACGCAGCTCATACAGCTCGCTTATAACATTTCTTCTTTGACCGTATGACCGTAAGCACGCATTCAGCTTTGTAACCTCGACTTACTTGTAATATTTATATTGTAATTGCACTTTGTAAATCGAATTGAATCATCCGAAATAAACCGTAATAAATATTCTTACTACTTTGTGCCTTTTTTACTTGCTACTGACATGTTAATTACACCCCTACCTACATGGCATATATTTATATAAACTTTGCAAGGTTTTTGGGGTAGAGTTAATTTCTCCTCACGCTTCAAATAGGAGACCATCACCACCTATAACAATTCTACCAAACAATGCAATATATTTATACATCGACTTATTTTATCTGTAGTTCCCTTTAATAAATAAGTCGATTATTAAATAAATAAATATCCGCCCTGTTTTTAGAACAAATAATTAAATCTCATCACTTTTAAGAAGTCCGAAGGATAAAATACTTCTAGAATCGCACGGGGTATACGAAGTACCATGCGGTGACTGTAACAAAACCTACATAGGTAGGTCAAACCGAAGAATCTCGGCACGCGTCTTTGACCATCGCGTTGATATAAAAAATCGGAAAGTAACATCTTCCCTTGTCCACCATTCTCTAATGGAGAATCATAAAATAGATTTCGACAATTCAAAAGTAGTTGCCAGCCTCAATAATGAAACATTTAGAATCTACAGAGAGGCAATTGAAATAAATAAAAGAAATAGTAATATAATGAACAACAGAGACGATAGCATTCGACTTCCGACCACATGGAGTAACATTCTTAATAATAATAATCAAATTTCTAATACAAATAATATTAATAATAAACCACATATCACGATGGAAAAACCGAAGTAATTAGAAAATCCAACCTTTTCAACATTGTATAATGACGATAGTAAAGTAAATATACGGATAACTAGAAGTCGAGCAAAACTCATTAGCGGGGTTCTGTTCGAAACGTCGGCAGACGACTGGTCCTGACGACCAGAATTTGACGCGGGTTACCCCCAAAGTAGTTAGAACTAACACATATTGTACCCGTGAAAGCCTTCGATTTAACATATATATATATATATATATATATAATATATATATATAGTTATCTGTTAATCATATATGTATATGCATATATATATATATATATATGTATATATATTTTTTTTAATAAAAAATGGAGATGCAAACACGGAATACGTGTTTCACTAATATTCTTACGACATATTTTCAAACAAAGCTAAAAACCTACGAAATGATATAAAGGATTAACTTGCTGGTGTCTACACCAACAACAACTACACCAACAAGCCAGTCAAGAAGATAGTCTTAGAAAACTGTAAGACAGAAAAGTAACACTAAAAAGAAATGATATTCCTATTTAAAGGTTGAGTTTTGTTGAAAAATGAAAAGACATTCACGAAAAATTTTTTTATACTCTTGAATAGTTAAATTGAACCTTGATAAATTATATCAGAAAGCCATTCAATTTCCCGATGAAGCATTTCATGCTACTGTGCATATTTCGAGTTAATGTATCAAGTATCAAGAATTTTAACTTATTTATGTATCACGAGTAGTGAGTAATAGATCAGCTCTGTACTAAGTACTACATTATACTGAAGCGCACACTTCATATCTTTGTAAGTGTAAGAACTGCACACTACAAAATGCACCCTTCAAACTGCACACTATAAACATTATACTTCAAACTATATACTTTAATTTTGTGAAAATTTTTGGCTGATTTTTATCTAAGTTAATGTAGCTAAAACGTTTTTTTTGAAATCCCCCCCCCCAGATTTTATTTTTTGGTAAATTGACATAGATGGAATGGAGGAGGCCAAAACCCACCAAGGTTGTAGTGCTAAGAGTGATGACATAGATATAACGACTCTATCAAATTTTATAGAAAAACAATTAGTTCACTTTATGTAGTTTATTGAAGTAGTGAAGTGTGTAATGTTTCGGTACCTACTACAAATGTAGCTCACACTCTGTAGTCTTCAAACTAGTGAACGTGTGTGTATTGTAGTCTTCATTTTGAAATGTAGTTTTTCCCTTTGCCAATGGCGAGAAAGTGAAATGGTTGCATACATGACGATATTGTTTCACGTGTGCGCCGTGAAAAGCCACGGGTTCCAGTCACCGCCATTTCCCAGTCCCCATCACTCATCCGATGACGCGCCCCGCCTGTTGACGACGTCTCATTGTCACCGGGACATATTTCATGTTTAAGAAAAATACAATAGGATACAATTTTTCACTCCACCCTTTATCTCCGGCGCTGTCAACGCGAATACCTCATAAATGTTGCCTTGATGAAAAAATAATCGGAGAAATATTATTCCGGTGACGCAAATGAGTCCAAAATGCGAGGTCGTAAATTTTGTATACATTTTTATTGCATTCTTTGATAAAATATTGTATTTTTTCCAATATACGTGGAAGCGCTCTCTCTTCTATTTTAGTAGGAAAATAATGAAATATTGTTTTCAAGATTGTGTGGAGTATGAATCAAAGAACTCCAATAAGATATTAACCATCGTTCTTTAATTATAATTTGATATCAGCAAAAAAATGCGTAGGCACAAGAGCCCTTAATTCTCTGGGATTTAAATGGTAGCTTTTCATTTTAAATCGTTATATGTTTTCAATTGTTAAGTTATTTTTCATTATTTTACAAAATAGTTAACCGTTATAAAGCTGTAAAGGCTATATTATGATTAGCTTTCATATCTATACAATATATCATAGCCATATAATAGTGGTTATAAATTAAATTATTTATTTAAATTATCTTATAAAAATGTTAAGTTATTGCATCAATCATTAAAATACTTGATAAAATTATACTCTATAATCTATAATTTATTATTTCTAAGTGATAACGAATGTGTGTTCTCTTAAAAACATTATGTTAAAAGTGTGTATATGTTAAAACAATTTTATAATATATTATCTTTATATTTAAAAGACCAGTATGATCCTGCCAATGACTAGGTGTTATGTCATATTCGTGTCAAAATATATATTCTAAAATATGTCAAAACATAATTTAGTAATAATGAAGAAAAATTGAAATAAGCAGAACAAATAAAAAACGAGAGAAAAAATAATAACTCTCAATTAAATATTTAAATATTGTAAAAGAAAACCTTTTTAAATATTAAACATAATAACATTAACAGATTTATGGATTAAACCCGCAATAAGCAATTAAATAATTTATAGATCTTACTTATATTAACATTTTATTGTAGTATTTTATTCATGAATACATATAGTAATAGCATATCTACTAGATTTTTTATTATTTCTTTAGCATTCAGTATCAAAATGGATACTCTATCGTGAAAATCATTTTATATGTAATAGGCTGCTATATCACCTCACTTACTAATAAAAAGAGAGTAGAAAAGCGAGTGAAACAGGAGATGAAACATTAAATCAGGCTCCCGAAGGAGCAGTTACCAGCCAAAAGGTTTTGAGTGATTTTTTACAAGAATTCATACTCTACATTCTACACGTGTTAATTCAACAAAATACAGAATAAATAATAATTCAGAAATTTTTACGTGTCGGCCTTAAAAATAGTTATTATATAAATTATTCTGCAAATGTAACAATATATGGAGAAAATATTCATGACTGATGATTCAATTTCCTTGCGAACATCTGTTTCACACCATCTGTCAACTGACAATTTAATTACTCAAGTGTTGAAGATTTCAAGACAATATTATTATGTTAACAGAAGAACATCTGAATTGGAGAATATGTCGAATAAAAATGATGCATTGTAGGAACACGCTGTCATAATTTAAAAAAAATATAACATGATATTTAATTCATGAAAGCTCAGAAATAATGACAATCTAAATAAGAAATATCGAATCTATTTATTTTTTAACATTGAAAACGGGTACCTTATATATGCTATAGATAAATGTCTTTGTGAAAAATATTGAAAAATCTTGTTCATTCTTTTGCTGGAAGTACTTTAAAAATGTAAAAAATATAAATCGTTTAATTATTTTTTTCCCAGTCCAATCCCAAATCTAACTCACTGACATATTTTACCAAACATATTCTTAAAAATTCTATTCAGACGCCTAGTAATGTACTAATATATTATAACGAGGTTAAATAGAATTACGCACTCCTGTCACTTGTCACAACACTATGGAAGAATCAAGAATGGTCTACGGTTTTCTACGGCATAATTTAAAAAAAATATAACATGATATTTAATTCATGAAAGCTCAGAAATAATGACAATCTAAATAAGAAATATCGAATCTAATTATTTTTTAACATTGAAAACGGGTACCTTATATATGCTATAGATAAATGTCTTTGTGAAAAATATTGAAAAATCTTGTTCATTCTTTTGCTGGAAGTACTTTAAAAATGTAAAAAATATAAATTTTTTAATTATTTTTTTCCCAGTCCAATCCCAAATCTAACTCACTGACATATTTTACCAAACATATTCTTAAAAATTCTATTCAGACGCCTAGTAATGTACTAATATATTATAACGAGGTTAAATAGAATTACGCACTCCTGTCACTTGTCACAACACTATGGAAGAATCAAGAATGGTCTACGGTTTTCTACGGCTTTCGTGAGGCATCTGAAACATTCGGAAGTCACGAGAATCATCTCAAAAACACTATAAAACCCCAGAAAGTACAAAGTACCCGCATCTCTCGGATATATGCTTGTTTGACAGTGAAAACAAAAGCAAAGTCAGCTTCGGGCCGCAACGGTTGGGGTGGCTATTCGGAGCAATAACTCAAGCGAATAATCTAATTTCTTATTTAAGCAGCGAAATAAACTGGAGCGAATAATACGTGCGAAACTGTATGGAATGTTCTAGTGAATGTTAAATAAAGTGTTAAAGCTATAATAAAGTGTCTATTTACGAGTGATAAATTACGAAATAGTGTAATTTAAAGAATAGCCATTTTCATTCATTCCTCCCGTAGCCACGATATGTGACAATTTTATAAAAAAAACTCAGGTATATTACGATGCTCAGTTATAGGTATATGACTGTACAAATACACTATTTAATACATCGATAATTAGCTGGACCCACAAAGCCTTTCTAGAATATTTTCCGTAGATTCATAAATTAATTTAATTTCCTTGAAACGTAGAAAATTGTTATCTATATAAAAATATCTACAGATTTAAATTATGATTTTTCTAAGAAATTTGGGATCGGTTCAAAAGCCAAAATTTATCTCAAGTACCATATTAAAATTTTTGGAAATAAGGATACAAGTTGACTTTACGATATCAATTTGTTCCAGTAATATAGATTCCGCTTTAGGACTAAAAATTTCACACCACCCATCAATGATGAAAACATCTAAGACTGTATGTTAATTATAATATTACCATCATCAATCACTATTTCTTAATATTAACTAATCTGATTAAATCAGAAGTTCCAAAGTAAAATCATTTCCATTCAAAATTTTTTTGCGATTATTGTTGTTTGTCTTGTATTATCTATCACCCTGTATAAAAAAGCTCTTCTTTAACCGAATAAAACAGGTGCTTCGAGAACCGCCTCGTCAGCTTGGCGTATGGAAATCCCGAGGATTAATAGGACGTCTGATTCAATATATTCCCTCCACCACGTCCGAGTCAAACAAAATGGATGTCTCCTGATTTATTTGGGACGCCTTACTGCGACATCTGACGGTATTGGAATATATCACGCGGCCGAAAGTAAAAAATGGAGGCTGTATTGCTTACGTTAGTGGCAATTTCATTAGGTCCGGAGAAGAGAAAATAAAAATACGTGGCCGGGAAGGAGATTTGTCTTTTACAACGTCCTCTTACCGGCCTCTCGCTGAGCCCTAAACACTTAACGGATATTAAAATAAAACACCGCAAGGAACCTACATAATTCTGTTTTACGACGATTTTGAGAAAGGACTCGGGCGCTAAGCCTTAAAATTTTCTTAAATTATTGAAGATGATTAATGATGTGATTTTGTTAACGCTACATTAATTCTACAGTATCTTTTGAAACCTAGGTGTTTTATACCTTCTAATGGATTTTATCTGGAAACATCTGGATACATCTGGAACATCATAGATTTTGGAATCATCGCGACGCGACATTTATCTATAAAAAGGGACCGATCGGTTACTGAGCAACAGTCATTGTTTGATGTTTGACGATTGCGATATTATCAGCGTTAAAACCGCAACAGTGTGGCCAGCGTGTGTTGACCGAGTGATAGACATACTGACAACCGAGAAGTTTTCTAGTGTGGACCTATGCGATTTAAGTAAAGAGCATCATTATATGAGAGACAAACTATTCAGAAGTGATAAAAATGCAGCGAAGATTCTATAACGAATAAAAAAATTGAATAATTGTATAGATACAAAACCGCCACTATCCATATAGAGTCCATTTGGATAGTGGCGGTTTGCATCCGTACGCCACAATTAGTATGTGAACTCTTCCAGAAATGTTTTCGTGGATTTGATTTTTTTGTATGTCTTTCTAATTGATTAATTAATTTGGTATTAAATTTCACAGAACTTTGTTCCGAAAAAATTGTAACTTCACAATAAGAATGTGTTCTTGGATATAAATAAATGTTGTATCAAATATGACCAAAAATAAAAAAATAAGTAAACGGTTAATTCTGGTGTCCCCTAGCGGCAGTTACACAAAGTAATTTGTGCCTTCCGTATCAGAAAAAATTGATTGCTCTAAAAATTGATAATATAAGTTAATTAATCAATGATTCAGATAAGATCGATATATCCAATGTACAAGGCCGCTATAGCGTAATTGGATAACGCGCCTACCCCGGATAGGAGGAGATCTGTGGTTTGAATTCCGGTAGCGGCCAAATATTTTTTCATGGATTTGATTTTTCTGTATGTCTTTCTAATTGATTAATTTTTTTTTTATATTATAGAAACATTAAATGACTGAATTTAACACTTTGAAAGTATAATTAGTTTAAATGCTTCATTTGCCTTCCACAGTTATGTTCCGTGACAATATATTTAAAGGAGCACTATGTGAGACATACGAGATATGCGATAAATTTATGAGTACATAAAAAAATTATCGAAATATTGGTTATATTTTTAGAATTCATTCACAATAAAAATACATTAAAATGATCTAACTAACTCGCGAAAATTCATTAATCACTGGCAGTACACAAACAAGGGATATTAACAAAACGGTTCTCCAAAAGGAAAAATCCCCCGACAACTTCGACGAAACAAAATCATACGGCAGTCTTAAGAAATTATTCATCTGACTTCATTTATCATCATTCCTTTCATTCGGGACTTCCATTAAATTCCACCTCGTATTGGGGCTTATTTCTTCCTACCCTCTCTGTCATCATAGCCGCCATGGTCGGAATATGATATATGTGATTTTGACAAAGTTTTTCGTTCCTGGGATCTTATTTTATCTGTCGCTCTATACAAAGTTCTCGAGAAAGTCTTTCATCACATTTCTTGCCACGTATCACCAGACAAATGCCCTTTATCGTCTTCGCGGACTCCTTGTGTATATCGATTTTTCTTTTATTTACTTTGATAATACTGTCTGTTCAATTGACGTCACGTCTAACTTTTGCAGTCAGTTCTGAACTTTTACAGAGAAAAAGTTCTCGTGGTTTACGCCTGAACTAATAAAGGAATATGGCTACAATATCATTATATTACATTATGCCTGACTTGATCCGTTAATTGAGCGGCAGAGAAGCCCAACACAAAAAAAATAATATGGACAAAATTATATTAGTCTCTCTTTCATAATTATTTTTAATCTTTTATTTTTATGAAGTTAATATTAAAAATTGTACCTATACCAAATAATATTTTAGTTTCACAATCAACATTTTTAATTGCATTCTTTTATAAATTATTAGGACATATTATGATTTAGATCTTATAACGTATTAAATGCAACTTGAGGCATTCGAGAAGCGGATCTACAGAAGAATACTCAAAATAAGCTGGATGGACAGAGTTACGAATGAAGATACTTTGGTACATTATATTATTCATTTTCCATATATATCTTTTTTAATATTTTGATTATCTATACTTCGATTTTTTTAATTTTATTTTTGTTATCCTGACGAAGAAGCCATTGGCTTCGAAACATGTTGAATTTATTTCAATAAAAAAGTGGTGTTTACAAAGTTATTTTATATAAATTATTGAAGATATTATGGTCTGGATGAATAAAGATAAATAAATTATTAAAACATCAAATCCGAAAACCCAATTTCTCGGACGTGTGATGAGACATCCATAAAAGTAGGATATCTTGCATCTCATAATACAGGGAAAGATTGCCATAACTCGGGCCTTGGATGAAGGAGAACATCATGGCTAAAAAACCTGAGATAGTGGTTCAGCCAGTCGACTATAGAACTGTTCTGGGCCGCAATGAATGATACGCAACTTCCGTTGAACAGAAAGGAAATAAAAAGAAGAAGAAATATCTATCCAATCTATAATGTAGAATCTATAATACTCTTACAATAACTGCAACATTATTTTTAAATTAACTCAGCTGATATTCATTTTTCATATTTTTGGCATCTCTTCATATATTTTTAATCCTTTGTTACTCATAAAACAATTTTGTGTAGGTATATACTTTTTTCATATATGTTATATATATCATATTCCTATTTTTTTATATATATATATATAGTTTTAAAATCATACTTAAAACACCTAAATCATTACTTAAAACAATTTTGTTTAAAAAGTATTATCTCATTTGGTTATTAAAATTTTTACGTATGAAACATTTATATGCAAGTACTTCTGCTGTATTTACATTTTTTATGATAATTCTGTGAAGTGAAGCTGATCTGCGGTGCCTGGTATCCAGGATGGTATGCAAATCGAAAGTGATGGTATTCGAGAGAGACGAAAGAGTGAATAAGTATGATGTAATTGTAAAAAATGAATGCTTAGAACGTGAAGTGAACGAGTTTGTGTATTTGGGAAGTATGTTTAGTAGAGACGGCAAGGCTGAGAATGATATCGAAAGGAGAGTGACTGCGGGAAACAAAGTTAATGGTGCTCTAAATGCTATTATGGCCAATGAGAAACTGTCAAAGGAAGCAAGACTAGCGGTACGTAATGGCGTTCTAGTGCTAACCCTGATGTATGGAAGTGAAGCCTGGAATTGGAAAAAGAGGAATGAAAGTAAACTGGATGCGGTAGAAATGCGGTCACTAAGATGCTCGTGTGGAAAATCTTTGGTCGATAGAGTGAGGAAAGAACAAATTAGACATGAGTGCAATGCTGGCTGTAGTGTGGTGGATAGAATAAAGAAAGGAGTGCTGAGATGGTTTGGTCATGTGGAACGTATAAAAGAGGAAAGGATGGTTAAGAAAATATATGAAGCGAGTGTTGAAGGCAACAGGAATAGAGGGCGTCCGCGATCACGATCACGATCACGATCAGATACTAGAACTATTTGAGGATGACCCTGTTAAAAGCCACAACAACCGTAGAATATATACGAGAAGATGTATGAATGTGGCCAAAGCAAAAGTGCTGTGCCAAGATAGAAGAGTGTGGCGTTCAATCCTCTCTGCCTACCCCTGTGGAAAAATGGCGTGATGGTTAGCTAGTTAGTTAGTTATGATAATTCTCTTTGACGTTTTTAGTTTATTACCTTCATTGGTTGAATACAACACTGCAGCGTAATAGTTTATACGAATCTGGTATATTAACTCTGCATTATTTGTAATCATTCTTTTTGTCAAACTTCTAATTTTTTATATTCTATTTAACTCATAATCAAAATTTGCTGTCAAAGTTAATATTAAATCTAAAACAATGCCCAAATATTTTATTTTATCTACCTTTTCAATAACTTTGTGGAGGTAGATGAGCCCTCCGGTTTTGGATAGAGTTAAACTCAAGGGTCACCACTCCGTTTGTAGAGTCGGAGATCTCTGCTGCGGTTGATGATGTAAAAGTCGCGATGGTTTGACAGAATTTGTTCGATTACAAAAACACAAGTTATAAAGAATACGGTAGTGTACAACGGTTACAATTGAAAAGCGCGAAGTCGAAAGGATGACGTCCAGGGCTTCCGCTGTATCCGAGAAGCCCCGCTGGAGTGAGATGGTTTGTTCTGCGGACGCGTGCTTATATAGTTATTCAGAACAAAGGAATCGGGGGTGTTATGATTTTCTCATTACTCGGCCGCGCGTGTGGGTATTTAGCTTAGATCAGCGAGGTGCGTTTCGTCACTCCGATAGTCCATGCCCTCTGCTATACCTCGCCTTTGTACTCGGTCATCGGTCTGGCTTATATTTGACTTGCTCAGCAATCTTGTCTCAACCTCTGTATCGAGGGCGACGGCCTGCCGTACCCGACGTCAGCATCTGTGGTAACTCATTACACGGGTGTCTGTGTGTATGTGTCTCGGGCCACCACAACATCCATTAATTTACATTCAATGACTGTAATATTTATTTATATTCTAATTTTTTCTATATTTACGTGAATTTATATATTTCTATATTTTTTTTTCATTTATTTCTATATTTACTTTCTATTACTGTTCATTCATTAACGACAAAATTGACTTTATTGTTCGCAATTATTCGCAACTTTATCCTGGCGATCGTTGTGATGTCAATACATGAGGATGTATAGCTAAATTTTTTTTTATGTACTGGTAATATTGTTACGATATTGTTCAGTCCAGAGATATTATGCATTATCGAAATCTCTCGAACACTTTATAACAACACTCTAGAATCGATTGGTTCATTATCGTAAAAAAATAGAAACATCAAGAATCCGATAACCTATATAAAAGGACCGTTCGTTAATTAGCTGTCTTATGGTACGTAAACGGTAAATAGTAACAAATCATTGCGCAATTCTACTTAGTCCCACCCAGAGTGTCCCCGCAGTCCCGTTCATCCCCTGGACCGAGAACACGCACCGTCATTTGATCCCAGTTACATACAACTATCTGTATCGCGAGAGTATCTCTTTCTTCAATCCCCTTCATTATTCCATTTATACAACAATCACGTGACTAACCTCGAGAGTCTAGCACCGGTAATAAGATCTCATTATGCTACGTTGGAAGTTAATATTGCACAACCGGACGAAATGCCTATTTCCCGCGATCCTATTCAATTTGTAAAACGCAATAATATGTATTTATATATGTTAGTAAAACGTTTGAAATGCAGAACGCACGTATAATGACCTCGCTTCTATCCTAAAGATAATTAAGAAATAATCCCGACGTCACGTCCCGACAAGTACCAACTTGTTACCGCGTCCGTTACCGTCGAACTCTGAACCCACGTAATGAAATGAATAGTGATTATGTGACAATGACAAATTATGTAGCACGAACATTCCATTTGATACACATAAGAAAATATCAAGAATAAATAATATTAAAGGTTCTTATCTTATTTCTGTAATTTGTCTGCTTCTGAGATGGCATTCTGATCCGAAATCATATTACGGGTTCTCCAAAATTAAGCAATTACCAGCGCCTGGGCAACCCTTCAGTTTCCTTCTATCGAGAATGCTGCTCGTTATTATAAAACTCCGCCAGCTTCAAATCTGCAAAAGAATACACATTCTCCTTCTTCCCATTGCTCTCACATAATTCTAGCTTCGGCAAATGTATTTCATCTCATGGGAATTGAATATTAACTTGAAAACGTTATAAATTCCTGTTTGGTAAAATCTTCCCAATTGCAATATATTGCGTAATATAACTACATACACAGCCTACGTAAGTTATTGAACGAATTGGTCCATTCTATATTCATTTATTTATATATCGAGCGACAACAAAAGTACGTGTAAATTAGCCGCCTATCAACGGACTTCAGAATAGGTTCGTACCAGGTAGAACTCGGAATCGTACATAAACAGCGATAAAAACGAATATTATACATTGATAGGATTTATACTCTTTGTCTGAAATTATCTGCCGTTCGAGAAGATGTCCACACGTTATTTTCAAAATATACATTTAGATAGTAAAAATAATTAACCGTAATAGATAATATAAATGTGATCCCTAGCTGAAGACCGTATTGCAAGCTACCCATGCAATACAACAATTATCATATTGCTACTAGGCAAATCCTACAGAAACCCGGGTATTCAATCGCCAGTATAAATAACATAAAATTCCTTTGCATAAAGATACATCCGCCCGGAAGAAACTCTCGTACATACCGAACCAAAATCGCGACATTAAATAGACGCAACTATTCTGAATCTCAAGTCCCACAAAACAAACACACTTCGACAGTAAAATATTCCATTTTAAAGCGTTTACATCCTTGGTAATATATGAATATCAAATTTAAATGATTGTCCGTATGGGCCGCGACGCATTTAAAATTTTCATAAGCATTATGAAATAATTCACCGGCTGGATTTATCACAGCCGCAAAATTACGATTTCTTGTATATTAAATCTGATGCGCGTATAGTAATAATTATCCCTAGATCCAAAATGCAGCGTGGATCAGAATTTGTTACGATTCAGAAAGTTCTAAATTGAATGCGCATGAAAGGCAATAGAAATAAATAATATTGGAAATGCTTATCTGTTTCGATTAATGTTACCGACTCTCTGCCCCACTGATGATATTTCGGTCCTCTCTTCACAAGGGCCTCCGGCCGACGTTGATGCTGAAGACTCAAGGCCGTTCCTCGAATTTGTATGGCTTATATAGTCAAAAAAATTTCTCGCCATTTTTGACTCCAACCCAAGGACGCTTCTCATTGGCCAGATCCGTTTCGCCGGCAACCGTCTTTGGTTGGCTCGCTTCGTCAAAATAAAATAAAGCATGCGTTACACGCGCGCGCTCAGAAATAATAAAGGCTCGTCTGCACCTACTTACCCGGCAAATATTTAATTATAGAGTATTTATGAATTGTGGGGCTTCTCCTTATCATGAGCTTTTAGCAGATAGATATTTTCGTATAATTTTTCAGCAATGTCTATTTGAATAGGCCAATATCATTACAAGCTGAAGCTCCCGATCACAAGAGTGCAACTACAACAAAATACCAAAATTACTAGGTAAATTATAATGTAAAATTAGGTAACTCCCGCTGGATAATTTTTTTTTCGTGTATACTTTTCAAGAATATTATATTAAACAACGATTATTTCTACGTTTTGAGATATTATATGGTCCTTCCACTAAACTTTTTTATCAGCGACAATGAAACCCTTCACCTTGTCTGCGCTCTAACCCACGTCTTTCTTTTTCTGTCTCTTCTAGTGATTCCTAGATTTATTTTTTCTTACCTATAAAGCTTTTAGGAAAAAGTAGGAATTCATTCAAAATTAAATTTTCATAAACGAGAATTTATTTATATTTTTTCTTTGTGTACGGTTGGTATTATAGAGAGATTATTAATATTTTTTTTGTGTACAATACGAACTGTTATACAATATGAACTGTCCCATATAACAGGAATAAACAAATTTAATGGAACGGCTATCTCAAGACGATAAATTATTTGATATTTAATTTAAAAATTAAGGCATGTTTGAAATAATTACTTACACGTAATAAGAAGACGACGAATTACTCGATTTCTTCCTTGGGCGATTCGATGTTAGTAATCTATCAAAAACGCTCTAGAAACACTCAAGAGCTTAGTGAAGAAATGAAATCGTAATTCAGTAACATTACAAAAGAAACGCTTCGAAGAGTTACAGATTCATACAACCACATGAAGTCGAAAATAAAATACATTTTATTGCGACGTTGCAGTTTAACAACATAGTTTTATGATATATGTAACAAATAATAATTAACAAACAAAACAACAAAAAAAATAAAAAAAGTAAAACAAATAAATAAGATTAATCATTTATTGTAGAATGATAAACAAAAAATTGTAATTACCGAAAAAAAGATTTTTTTAAATCATGGATGATCGTCGATGCACAGAGAATAAATTGAAAAAACAAAAAATTCGGATTTATATATTAAATAACGTTACTCAAGTTCTCAGTGTCAGCTTATATTTTACACATAAATGAAATCTAGGCATGTAAGCTTGTAACGATATTGGCCTATTCAAATAGACATTGCTGAAAAATTATACGAAAATATCTATCTGCCGGATAAGTAGGTGCGGGCGAGCGTTATTATTTTTGCACGCGGGCGTGTAAAGCGGGCTTTATGTTATATGATTCTGATGAAGCGAGCCAATCAGGAACGTGGATCCGCGGAACGAATTCGGCGAATCAGAGGCTTTCTGAGTTAGACTTTACCTTTACACGTCGGTTGGAGTCAAAAATGGCGAGAAATATAGACGATATAAGCCATACAAATTCGAGGATCTGGCTTCTTTCTTCAGCATCAACGTTGGCCGGAGGCTCTTGTGGAGAGAGGACCGAGATACCATCAGTGAGTCACAGAGGCAGCAACACTCGACGATACAGCTAAGCATTTTCAATATTATTTATTTCTATTGCCTTTTTCGTGTATTCAATTTAGAACTTTCTGGATCGTAACAATTATTGATACATGTTGTGGATTGTTTTGTTACGTATTTTGGGCCTAGGGATAATTATTACTATACGCGCTTCAGATTCAATATACAAATCGTAATATGGCGACTGTGATAGTTATTCAAATTATTGCATAACGCTTATGAAATATATAATTCTGTCGCTGTTCATATGAAAAATCACTTAAATTTGATATTCATATATTACCAAAGATATAAAGGCTTTAAAATGGAATACTTTACTGACGAAGGGTGTTTCGTGTTTGTTTGTGGGATTTAAAATTCAGAATAATTATGTATATTCAATGTCGCGAGGTTCGGAATGTGCGAGAGGTTCTTCAGGGCGGATGTATTCTTATGCTAACGAATGCTTTGTTATCTATACTGGCGATTGAATACACGGATTTCTATATGATTTGTGTAGATCGTGCGAGGAGTTTCTTACTAACAATATATTTTAAAAATGCATCTGGATTTTATATTTATTTTATTAAAACATGAATGTGTGGTTTATTTGAACTCGTTACATGTTTGTATTGCGTATCATTAGGCAATCATTGAAAACACGATTTGTTCCTATCAAGTTCTTATAAAGACGTGTTTCGAATTGTATATATTCCTTAATTGCGATAGTTATTCATATGACATTGTTTTTATTCATTCAATATTAGATATTTGAAATGTTTTTTTTACAACATATTCCATTATTGTGGGTCGTTTGCGGTTAGATCAGGGGTAGTTAACCTTCGGTCTTCCGTAGCCGTGATAGTTCTTCATATGACATTGTTTATTCATTCAATATTAGATATTTGAAATGTTTTCTAGAACATTATTCACTATTGTGGGCAGTTCGCGGTGTGTTCAGGGGTGGTTAACCTTCGGCCATCCGTAATCGCGATAGTTATTCATATGACATTGTTTTTACTCATTCAATATTAGATATTTGAAATGTTTCTACAACATTTGCCATTATTGTGGGCAGTTCGCGGTTTGTTCAGGGGTAGTTAACCTTCGGTCTTCCGTGATCACGTTATTTACTTATATGACAGATTGTTTTGTTTTGTTCGTTTAATATAAGTAATATCATATTTTTATGAGTTACCGTAATTATTTATCTATATGATTTTATTATTGAGAGTGATGCAACGAATACTACTTTCATGAATACGAATATCAGGCCAACTATTCGGTGAATACGAATGCGAATATTTCCACCAAGGTGGGGGAACTTGAACATAATTGTAAATATAATAACCTTGATGCAACGAATACTACCTTCATGAATACGAATATCAGGCCTACTATTCGGTGAATACGAATGCGAATATTTCCACCAAGGTGGGGGAACTTGAACATACTTGTAAATATAATAACCTTGATGCAACGAATACTACCTTCATGAATACGAATATCAGGCCTACTATTCGGTGAATACGAATTCGAATATTTCCACCAAGGTGGGGGAGAACGCAAGCATATTTGTAATTGTATTGTTTATGTCTGCTTGTGATATCACTATACGGCGTAGATGAACTAAATTGAAAGGGTTTATGTTCTGCATGTGCTTGGCGTAGAGGGAATAGTCTTCTCGTTTCTAGGATTCTATACAGGTTTACAGGTGCTGATATTGAAATATATATACAAGGAAAACACTATTTTGGGAACCATTAACTGGATGGCAGATATTGAAGCACACATTCACACAAGGAGGACGTTATGTTAAATACATGACTGGAAAGTTGTTATTGGAAAACACAGGCGTCCAGTCGGCGGGACGCAAGCATACTTGTAATTATATTGTTTGTGTCTGCATGTGATATCACTGTACGGCGTAGATGAACTAGTTTGAAAGGGCTTATGTTCTGCATGTGCTTGGCATAGAGGGAATAGTTTTCTTGTTTCTAGGATCTAATACAGTTTTACAGGCGCTGATATTAAAATATATATACAAGGGAAATAAGGGCTACACAGGCGCTGGTAATTGCCCAATTTTGGAGAGGACCCGTTATATGACTTCGGATCTGGATGCCATCTCGGAAGCAGACCAACTACAGAACTAAGATAAGAAGCTTTAATATTATTTATTCCTGATGTTTTCTTATGTGTATCAAATGGAATGTTCGTGCTATATAATTTGTCATTGTCACATGGTCACTATTCATTTCATTACGTGGGTTCAGAGCCGACGGTAACGGACGCGGAAACAAATTAGTACTGATGTCGGGACGTAACGTCGGGATTATATCTTAATTATCTTTAGGATAGAAGCGAGGTCATCATACGTGCATTCTGCATTTCAAACGTTTTACTAACATATATAAATACATATTATTGCGTTTTACAAATTGAATAGGTTCGCGGAAAATAGGTATTCCGCCCGGTTGTGCAATATTAACTTCCAACGTAGCATAATGAGATCTTATTACCGGCGCTAGACTCTTAAGGTTAGGCAGGCGGGGATTATAAATGGGATAATGAACGAGAACCGAATGGGGAAGTCCGTCTCTTCATGGTCGGGAGGCGAGGAGTTGTACGTCTTTCACGCCCCGTGATCTTGGGAGGCAGAATTCCGATTGTGGAAAAAGATGAAGTTGGATCTACTCGCGTGGCAAGACAGGGTCGAATGTCGGAGCGCGCGTTCTCGGCTATGGAGTCTGATTAGATTGGAGAGACACCTTAGGTCAGGGACTAGGTAGGGCCATCTTAACTGTATCTAACCGGTTGTGACTGGGTTTTAAAGCCAAGAATTACAGGATGGTCTGAAGGTCTTGATGTGGTGAACCCTCTAACATCTAAGGGGAAGAACCTCTCACGTCTTTTCGGGCCCCTTGGTGCGACGAGCTCGGGCTCTGGTTATGAATGTATGTGAATGTAATAACTCCGTACTCAAGGA
>JADDOH010004993.1:0-14757 GCA_016648135.1 Agrypnia vestita
TACAGCTATTTACTCATGTATTTGTGTTTTGAAAATTATACTTCATTTGTTTTTTCCTCAATTGTTTTTTTCTTTGCGTCACTCAGTTTACAAAATGAAAAACTTGAAATATCGCGTTATTTACGAGTACGAGTTCCACCGTGGCACCAGTGCTGCAGAAACGGCTCGAAGGATTAATGATGTGTATGGCGACGGTGCCGCAAAAGAAAACACAGTGCGTTTTTTGGTTCCAACGTTTTCGTTCTGGAAATTTCGATCTGCAGAACAAGCCCCGTGGACGGCCGGAGACCAAAGTTGATAATGAAGAATTGAAGGCTATTGTGGAAGCGGATCCATCGCAAACCACATCCGAGTTAGCTGCAGGCTGCGGTGTTAGTGATAAAACTGTTTTAATCCACTTGAAGCAAATTGGTAAGGTAAAAAAGCTTGAAAGGTGGGTACCTCACGAATTGAGTGAAGCAAATCAACAAACGCGCGTTGACTGCCGCGTTGCATTACTCAACCGGCACAATAATGAAGAGATTTTAAATCGAATCATTACCTGTGATGAAAAGTGGATCCTGTACGATAATCGGAAGCGCTCATCGCAATGGCTGAACCCTGCCGAACCAGCCAAACCATGCCCCAAGCGAAAATTGACTCCAAAAAATTACTTGTGAGCGTTTGGTGGACTAGTGCTGGTGTCGTTCACTACAGCTTTCTTAAATCTGGCCAGACGATTACGGCAGATGTCTTTTGTCAGCAACTGCAAACCATGATGGAAAAGCTAGCTGCTAAACAACCGAGGCTGGTTAATCGCTCTAGGCCACTGCTGCTTCGTGATAACGCTAGACCACACACTGCACAACAGACGGCTACCAAATTAGAGGAGCTTCAATTGGAATGTCTAAGACATTCACCGTACTCTCCGGACCTTGCCCCAACAGATTACCATTTTTTTAGAAATTTGGATAACTTCTTGCAAAGGAAAAAATTGAACTCCGATGGGGCAGTCCAAACCGCCTTCAAAGATTTTATTGATTCCCGTCCGAATGGTTTTTTTAGTAAAGGGATCAATGAACTACCTATGAGATGGCAAAAGTGCATAGATAGCAATGGTACATACTTTGATTAAATAAATATATTATAATAAAAAAAATCGGCTTTATGTTCCTCCCATACTAAACCTCAATTTCATATGTAAAGACCTAATATAAAGTTTTTATCTCTCGATCATATCTTTGTTTTTTTTTTTACAATTCAGATATATACGAAGCTGTGCTTTAATTTATTATAGTTCTGAGTTTTTATAATTAAATACGCCATCAGAGTTAGAGCTGTTAATAAAAGTTTGGCATTTCACGGAGCACAGTAACGGCGCAAATTTGTAATAATCAAGCCATTAGATGCTGTTATGATCATCTCGATCACTTTGATTTCATACTTGAAGGGTGTTTATGGCCAGAAGATTGGATCAGTCTTTGATCTCCGGGGAGGATCGGCCGCTCATTAAAACTTCCCTTGTCAGGGGACGGTTGGTGGGGGAGGGGAGAGCGGGCGCGGGGCAGGGGGCAGTCCAGATAGACATCTTGGTAAAGTTTAATTTGTTAAGGAAAAACTTATTCCATTTAAGGATAATAATAAAATCTAAAGGAGGAGAGAAAAAAAACGATTTCTTCATTGTCACGCGATTCTTGTTTGGAAAATGGAGTAACATCGTTTTGCAAAACTTTCGTTTGCCCATAGTTATACTTTTCAATCAAGTCTATTAATTAACTTTTAAATTGAAGATACACAGTCCATTGAAAGGCAGGCAGCTTAAGTTGATAGGCCCATATCACTGTCTCTCATTTGAATATCCAGCCTATTCTTAAATTGGTTGACACTGGCTGCAGACACAACGCTCTCAGGCAAACTGTTCCACATATTGACCACTGTATTTTTTTAATGCATGCTTTCTTGGGTTACACGAGAACCGAGACTTGTTCAACTTCAGGTGATGTCCTCGAAGGCCCACATTAGTGTTAAATGCAAACATATCTGTCATGTTAGGAATATTGTAGTAGCCCGATAGGATCTTGAATGTCTCGATGAGGTCACCTCTTGCTCGTCGCTCCTGAAGAGTGGGCAGTTTCAATACTCTCAGCCTTTCCGCATATTCCAGGTTTTTAAGACCCAAGGGCAATTTTGTGGCTCGTCTCTGAATATTTTCCAGTAAAAGTATATCTTTAGCAAAATATGGATTTCAGATTTTGAGGTGCAACGTTATGTTTAATTTAAAATTTATTATTTAAATTTTTAAATTACACACACAATATTGTGTGTGTATTAAAAATATACTGTGATGTTCTTACGTGCGTAGGCAATATAACTCGGCCTACGCACTTGGGAATAATCGGGTTCTTCTAGTAATACGCGTTACGTAGGTAATAACATTTATTGGAGACACTACTTTATAATACAATATGTACAACTAATTCGGACCCCGGTGAATCTCGTTCTGCCCGGTGCGGCGCAACAGCACGGGCGCCATCCAAGCGTCTCGCTCGCACGCTTGCCTCTCACTCATCCAAGCGTCCGCACATTCGTCACATATACAATATTAAAATAAAACATATTTTAAATACATATTCCATTTCATTTATTTTATGTAAAGTTGGATTAAAGTAAAGTGAATAGAAATCATTTTTTATTGTGAAGTTGCAAGATTGTAACATTTCGCTGTCAATTATAACTGAAACAAATAAATAATTTAAAAATATTTTTATATGCAGATATGTTCTAAGAACACAGTTACAGGATTGTGTCCCCAGAAGGCTGGTTAATTAATTTTTACCTTATTCTCCAAATATTTATTTACTATTTATTATTTACTAAAAACTATTTTTTGCATTGTTAAATATATACTTAAATATATAGAGACATACCGACAAATATACAAATTCATTTAACATAAACTATTATTAACATAGACAATAAGAGTAGCTTGTTGGTCTTGTGGTTAGGACACTCGCCTCGTGATCCAATGGTCGCGGGTTCGAATCTCAGCCCATACTAGCAAGTTAGTCCTATTTTCATAGCACAAGCGTTTAGCTTAGTTTGAAAATAGTAAGAATATTGATGTGACACGTATTCCGTGTTCGCATCTCTATTTAAAAAAAAAAAAAACTATCACCACGTTGACTTTTTTGACTCAACGATAAGGAACATAAAACAAACAATATTTACACAACTACACCCAAACTAATTTATACAATATAATCTTCCCTTCTATTCCCCTCCACCCTCCCCAATCGCTGTTAAAATATTATTTTTTTTATTTACAGCGTCACACTTGGTTTGATAAATGACTATATTTAGTGGAAATTTTAAAATTGGGATAATTTAATATCCATTGTTTTACATTTGTTAATATATAGATCTGCTATTTATTTTCCCTCAAATAAATAAAAGCGAAGGCGCTTTCTCTCCGTCAACAAGAGAATTATGTAATCTATATCAATAAAGTAAGCGCCCACCTTTTATTTGGAGAGTAAGGCAAATATTTTTTGACCGAAAATTTACTTTGTACTTTTTCATAAGCGTACTTAAAAAATTGTTTTTGTGTAGTATAATTTTTTTAAATACAGATGCGGACAAGTATAATGCGTGTCGCATCAATATTCTTACTATTTTCAAAATAAACTAAACGCTTGTGCCATGAAAATAATAAATAAATCCATTTGCTGGTATCCTAGAATGGACATAACCACAGTTTCGATAGTTTAAGATATACCGAGACTTTTGGCATTCTTTCCTTAGGTTTTTTAATAAAATTTTGATTAATTTGATTGGAATCTCTGATCAAATGTGACGCTAGTCCAACTCGCATCTATATTAATGGAGGAAATAATAAAGCACGTATCATACAGCGCCATTTCGTTCAATCTCCTCGTTGAATATGAAATACAAACAGATAGGCCCGTAATGGAGTTATATAATCCGTGTAACGCGCGCAATATCACAAAAGCGTTTACTTTACGAATCTCCGGAATCATTCCAGATTCCGTGTCGGGAATTTGGTTACCTACATAAATTCTAACTTAATCAAAGAAATTGAGAGACGCCTTATATAAAATTGAATTAACGCAGTGTTGGCCCAGGAAAGGGAATTAACAATTCCGGTGAAAGTTGCCGAAACTGCTTTCATTAGAGCATTTCGCTGTGGGAGGAAGAGGAAGATTGCTCATTGGTTCTTCAACTTGACGGTACGTTTAAACCATTCAAAATTAACCAATTTACAAACCTTCTTCAATAGGTGCAGTGTATGGGTTTTCTTTTATCCAATATTGTACATAATTTTCTACGACATAAGCGTCTGTGAATCTTTTTAATTATTGGTTTATGTAATGTACACCGCGCTCTAACATTATATTGATTGAAACTGTAAAGATTCCTTTTTCAGGATTATTTGTAAAACATAAACTCTTAAAATACTGTGCTAAAAAATACCTTCGGGAACGGTGGTGTATCACAGTGTTACATAATTAAAAATCGACATACTTTCTAATATGTGGTATAAAATATATATTTTCAATACAGATAAGATTTTTTAAAGGTCCCTTTATATAATTATGCAAGGTAAATATATATATTTGCATTATTCTAGTAAATTATTATAAAATCATGGCATATCGAATTTGCGTGCGCTCACGCCGACGTATCATTACCAACTAAATTCAACGACGCGGCGACTGAAGTTCGTCATTGTCTAACACGTGTTACGCGACTCTACCGTATGCTTTCGATATTGTTTTCTCTTTCACTGAAACCCAAGCAACCGCCATCTCTGTCCTACATAGAATGTGTGGTATTGTCGTGCTCTTTCTTGCTCGATTTAACCGCGACGTGCAATATTCTGCTCTCTTTTACACACTGGCCTAAAATACGAGAGTAATGAATAAATACTTTTTAATTTAAAAATCCGTACATTCGTAACAGTTTAATTTAATTATTTTAGTGTGAAAATGTCTATTCGATGATTAAAAAAAATGTGACATTTTAGTTTTCGCAAATAAGGTAGATATTTCATATTTTCTATGGCATGTAGACCTAAGTTACACCACCGACACATAGAAGTTTAAACTCGCAGGACTATATTTCTCCCTTGATTATGAGTCCGAAATGTTCAAGGGCCATGACCTAATATTAAAAGTTATGCAGATATACGACATCAAATTTTACATTTTTTTTCAATATTTCTGACTTATTTTTTACAAAACGATGAACTTTCATTACACTACCTTAAATTGGTTACGAAAAATTCATTCGGTTCAATACAAGTGAAAAAAAATGATGAAAACCCTGCATAAATTCCCTACAAAGACTTCCAACACGTTTCCCATATTAAAAGATTTATCTCTATGAGACTTGAATAATTTATTTAATTTATACAATTATAATTCAACTAATAAAAAACATAATTTATGTTTTTCTCGTAATTAAGTGACTATTGTGAATAATCTCTAAAACGTAAACGCCAAATCCATCAATAATAAAAAAAAACATGCATATTACTTCAAAGATATTATTAATCTTGTCTTTTTATATATTTAATTAAAGTTTTTAAATGATAACATTGCAATTTAAGAGGATTATTTCAAAAACTTTATACCCTTTGAAGGATACATTGAAATAAATTAAAATGCTGTAAGGGATGAAGCACATTGAGAAGTCCCGGAAGGACGTATACAGTTAGAAGTAGCTTTGTAAATGGGACTGCAATGGATGCCGAATTAGTCCTTAATTAATTCCGCCAGAAGGAACAAAACTGCGAGGACATGGAGGGAGCTTAGTGAGAAATGAGGACAACTCCACTATGAAAACACATCTCTTCAGACTACACGAGACAGGTCATCAGGAATTTTCCTGAGCGTATTCATCAACATATTATATTTACTAAAGGATTCATTCAAACTAATAAATAGAAACATTTGTGAAAACGGGATTTGATCGCATTGTGAATGAAAATTGTGAATTAACTCAATAGTTTCATATGAAAGTATGTTCTAAGTACGTACATAGTTACTGGATTTACATAATTTATTAAGGATAAATTATAGAAGTCTCACGAGAAGAGACGAAGCTAATTTATAAATGAGAAAAGTGGTTGGAAGTCTCTTATACGATGACTCAGGGCTTAAAATATGTATAAGCTGACTTAAGCGATCATTCTACACAATGACGTTAACGTTTTTTAAAATGTTAGTCAGAAATGTAGAAAAAAAAGCAAACTTAGATGTCGCATGTCTCCATAACTATTGATATCAGGTTATGATTGCCCGAACATTTTCGAATCATAATTAAAGTAGGAATATAGTCCTGTGAGGTTATTAATGTTTTCTAAATAATCCTGTACAGTAAAGCAACATTTTAATCTTGGGAACAAATTCTTCAATCAATAAATTAATATGTAATAGTGAAAATATATCTGAAAGATAAGTTTATTTATTATCATGCTTGTTACAGTTTAACGATGAATGTAATATAATTTATTGTTTTGTAATATAATTTATATTATAATATAATTTGTATTATGTGTAGGTAAACTAGGTACGTATAAAAAATTAATTTGTATTTCCAGGTTGGCAATGAAAATTTATGTTTTGCCTTGAAAGGAAAATTTTGAGGCGTATCTTCGGACCGGTCCTAGAAAATGGACTTTGGCGCAAACGTTACAACAATGAGCTCTATACTCTATTTAAGGAGCCAAACGTTACAAAATTTATAAAACTGGGAAAACTTTGGTGGCTGGGTCATGTGGAGAGAATGTCTGAGCATCAAGCACCAAAAAGTCCCTGCTAAAGGCGAAGGAGCTTAGAGACATCTCTGCCTTAGAGCTTCGGAACTGGAGAGAGCTGGCACTAGGCCGAGATGAGTGGAGGAAGATTATTGAGGAAGCCAAGACCCATCAAGGGTTGTAGTGCCAAGAGTGATGATGATGATTCTTCTGGAATACATGTGTATATTGACGACAGTGTTTTGTTGGTAATACAAGATCCTCAATTTTAAAAATCATTACATTTATGGAGGACATGACAACAATAACTGTACAAACTCAACAATGTTTGTGTATAAACGTCCAGTAAAAGCTCGGTAAACACAGAGACACTTCAAGTCGTGTAGGGCGATTAATATATCACGGACACGAGTTTATTTTTAAATATTCACAAGCGAGCGAACATTTTCGCGCGATAACATTGTGAATACAGCGTGAAAAATGAAATTCGCCCCATGCATCGCACTGAAATTCGTATGAAATGTCACACACGTTGGTGCAAACAATTTGTATCGGTAAACACATCTTTTCACTGACGAGAGATTTATTGCACAGAAATTAGAAACTGCGATTGCACTCTCGATAAGTGGGTATGCGACTTTACGAAATTTTTTATTCAAGATAACTGAAGCAAATAAAGACTTCCACAAATTATTCGTTACAATAAATTTTCATTATTATTTCGTATTACTAAGTTTATAAAAATATAGGTAGAAGGTATGCTGAGGAAATGATTGACCGCCCTTGACCTCTGAATTGGCAAAAACTGTTTTATATAATTTAAAGTATAATCTAATATAATATTTATTTTTGTAACTACTTAAATTCTTATTTTAATTTTGTATATATATTTTCTTTTCTTTTAGATTTAGGTATTCCTATGATTTTCTTTATTATTATTGATCTACTTTCATTCTTACGTTTTTACTTTCTTTAATTGTCATTTGTTAATATTACATAAATATCATATAAGAATAACTGCCACAGAACAGATTTTACGTAGTGCGGCAGTTATTAGTAACTTGTATTAACAAATGTAAATAAACAATGAAATATACAAATAAATAAAAAATATAAATAAAAAAAATTTAAAATTTTCATCATTTGGGCTTAAATTTTTTTCGCAGATTGTCACATAATACAAGATCCCGACTAAGATCGACCTTCACCCATCTTCTGGTCTGTGTCTTCTGGGGTTTTATGCCGTGTTATTACGACCTTTCTGGCCAACGTTTTGGATCCCATTACAGGGTCCATTATCAGGGCTGATGTTGCTTGATAATGATTACGTCAGCCCTCATGATGGACCCTGCAATGGGAACCGAAATTTCGGCCAGAAAGGTCACAATAACACGGCATAGTACCCCAGAAAACACAAACCAGAGGATTCTGAGCGGCCGTGAAAAACTAAGAACATTCTTCACCCATCTGTTTACCGAATGAAAAATATTTTTTAGCAATCTAATTTATATTTTATTATTAACCTATTATTATTATACCAGCTGTGCCCGCGCTGCTTAGCACGCGTAGATTTTTAGTACACTGTTTGTATCGTCATAGAACTTCCAAAACTTTCTAGAAATTTATCGAATGTACTGGAACCTTCTAGATACACCGACACATTCCGCCAATCAGTTTTGAACCTTATAGAACTTTCAGAAATTTTCTAGAACCTTCTCTTTCCAGAAATTTCTAGAGCAGGTTTTTCCGGAACCTTCTAGACTCACCGACACAGTCGGCGCGCCTATTTTGAAACAATCTGAAGCATTTTCGGCCTTCCCATAACAAAACAATGTACTAGAAAGCACATTTTCGTCACCCACTCCCACCCACGCACAGCCACCCCCACCAAACTCGCATATTTTCGATGTGACACCAAGGGCTATCCACCACCATAACCACCGGTGGGAGGTTGTGACTGGCTGTGAAGAAAACTTGGTGGATAGGGAAACATGGGCTTCTTTATATATATATATATATATATACAACGTATATTTTTGTTTGGCAAGGATTTGTAAATTTGAAGCTGCAAAAAACAGTTGAAATATTTTTTTTGAGTTTATTAGTTAATTTAACGGCGATGGCCGTAATGTGGTAGAAAAATATTGAATTTACAAAAAAACTATATCACTTACAGCATGGAAATTTTCAGCACATAGAGATACCGCGTTAAACTATCCAAACTTGTTCATAACTCATTTTTATCATTTTGTAGATTGGATGCTTTCTGCATAACTTTGTAAAATTATTACGTTTAGTCCAGCAAAGCGATGGCCAGTTATATAAATGCAAATTAAAAGTGGCGAGAAGAAAATCGAGAACTGAAGGATCGTAAAGCCATTAGGGGAAAAGGAATGACTTTATAGATTTTTATTGGTGATTCAGAAAAGGTTTGCTTGTTACAAATCTCTGTTTCAGAACTTCTTCCCAAAGTTCTTCCCGAAGTTCCTGCCGGGGATGCTGTGAAGTATATCGATTTTTAAACAAATTTTGTACACTTTTCACATCTATCTATCTGAAATATCTTATCTAACCCGAAAAATAAATCACTACATTATAATGACTTAAGAATTAAAACCACTACCGTTCAAGTGATGAAAATCTTCATGATCGTAGAACAATAACGGATGTGCAAAAAATTCCGTAGTGACTTTTTTGGATCATTAAAAAGTGAAAAAAAGAAGCTAATCTATCTAATGGTATATAAAAAGTGTATTTATTAATTAATTTAATCGCCGTTATACGAAGTCGGTATATCGACGGTTTTGATTTGCGATCGTAGAACAATGCAGCATGTGTAAAAACGTCGTTGTACTGCGCTGACTATATTTGAGGTTTAAAAAGTATCAACTTTAAATAACTAACCCAAGTATCAAAGGAAAATCTTTTGTAATTATTGAGCTATGACATAAAGTGTCTTTATGTAAATAAATCTTCAAACTGCTCTCCTGCAAACTCGAGAAAAATCACATGCGTCGTTGTTCTACGATTATGACGATATATGCGTGAATTAGCAAAGCGTTGCAAAATCACTGATAAGTGAGTATGTCATCTCGCGACTGGATTATTGTAACTCAATATAGGCAGGAGAGCCTGGGACTCAGCTCGACAGACTTCAGTCAGTGATGAATGCTGCGGCGAGGCTTATTTTTAAGGCATCAAAGTTCTCGCGGATATCCTCAATGCTGAAGCAGCTACATTGGCTTTGCCTGCCGGAGCGGATAAATTTCAAACTCTCTGATAGTGTACAAAAGTCTTCAAAGAAAAGCACCACAATATTTGATCGACCTCTGTATCCCAGACAATATCACTGGAAGACGACTCACACTGCAGTCAGCTAAATTTGAGAAAAATCTTATGCGTCGTTGTTCTACGATTATGACGAAATGACGCGTTTGAAAATTATTATCTGTGAAATTGTGACAGTTTAAATATAGAAATCTGCCATTCCAAAACTGTTTAAGAAATATTTTATCGAAGGCTTATCAATTTTACAATCTACGCTCTGGAAAATACGTTCAACACCATTTCGTCAATTGGGTTGTGATGGTTTTGTTTCTAAACCCCTGATTAAGGTAACCAAATATGAATCCTTACAGAAAGACTAAGCTCAAGAATGCAAGGCTACTGAAAAATATTATCTTAGGGGGGTAGCAGCAGTTACAATATTTTATTTTTTATTTATTTTAGTTTTATTTTTTTACGCTTCAACAGGCCAGGAGGCCCAATTACAGAAGCGAAATACATCACAATACCCAGGCTTGAGTAAATCACATAGATTAACATTGTGACCTCACCGGAGAACGAACCCAGAACCCTCGGTGTGGGAAGTCAGTGTCATAAGCACTGCGCTACAAGGGCCACTATTAGAACGTATGAGTAGTAAAAGATATAAGAGAGACCTTCGGCATGATGCTCCTACTCTGATACAAAGAAATATCTTAATTAAAGGGGATCCCATCGAATATGCATTGCATAAATAATAATATTGGTAAAATCGTTATTCAATAGACGGTTCTAATTTTCAATTCAATAACCAATTATTCGTCAGCTTTTGAATTGAGCGTCTTTATGATTGGTACTCGATTCAAGATGGTTGACAATACATCATTCATATTAATGGAACACTTACTTCAAGCGAATAAATTTTTAATAGTTTAATGGATGCACGCGCATTTTGTTGCACATTAAAATTTCACCTCACCAACTAGCTTTATGGTCTCGCATGTCTACTAAATGCTGCGCACTTACACTTTACAACTTCCTTTACAATAAAAATTTTATCGTAAGTGCGGAAAAAAAAATACAACTTCAAAAAATTTTATTTTAAATTAAAATGTTACACCCAGAGGTGACTACAAAAATATATTATATATGAATATAACACAGAGCAAAAAAAAAAATGTAATCGCTCTGTGTTACTCACACAAATGCAAGTGGCTTTCCTAAAGTAAACGGGCTCTACCTTGCTATCTGTTCTCATATCTTTTCAATTTCAACTTTTCAATTTATTTATTCAAAAATATGACGTATATGGGATCGCGCGTACGCCGCGCGACTCGATGCGAGCGAGGTACAGTAGCCGGCAAACATCTTGAAATTTTACGGCGTAGTGGGGGGAAGTTTGCGCATGTACCATTCCACCAAAGAGACCCAAATTTTGTCTTCTGCGCATTCCCCCACTATGCCAAAAAATTTCAAGAAGTTTGCCGGCAACTGTATGTAGGTACCTGCTCGCGGCGAGCGCATCACTCTGCCACCAGCCGCAGTCTCGGATACACGCGCCGTTGCAATAAATAACGAGTCGGTAGTTGCGTGAATTATTTTACAAATCCGCCGCCACCCAGAGTTATTTCAATATGTATATTACAAATTATATTAAATGCATACATATTACAAAGGTATATATATATATATATATATATGGTGGCCAAAGACGTGTACATATACACGTGTAAGGAGGTACTACATATGCTGACATCGAGCACGGCAGACCATTACCCTCGATACAGAGGTCGAGGCAAAAGTGCTAAGCACAACGAACAAGGCGACGATGTAAGCCAGAACAATGACCGAGTACAAAGGCAATGTATAGCAGAGGGCATGGACTACCGGAGTGACGAAACGTACCTTGCTGATCTAGGCTAAATACCTACACGCGCGGCCGAGTAAAGAGGAAATCATAACACCCCCGATTTCTTTGTTCTGGATCACTATATAAGCACGCGCCCGCAGAACAAATCATCTCACTTCTCTGTGGCTTTCTGATACAGCGGAAGCTCTCGCTCTTCGACTATTCATTACTGTACAATTGTTTACCTTTTACTTGTAACTTTTGTCATTGTTATACTCAAATAAATTCTGCCAAACCATCGCGACTTCATCCTCAGTAACACCCACATCGATAATCTACAAAGGGAGTCAAGCTCCCACAGAGAGAGAGAGAGGAGCGAAAGAGAGAGAGAGAGAGAGAGAGAGAGATAATATATATATATATGCATATATCAAAATAAGATTATTAAATTAATTAACAGGTATAGCCACCGGCAGGTTGGTCCTGTATATTGGAATCAGGAACATTCAAACCAATGCTCTGCATAATTTCAGTATTATCGATCATACCGCGCAACAATCTTTATTTCTCCATACAATGTCTCTCAGGCATCCTGCCACAGCTGCAGCCTTATCATGTTGAAATCCATTTTAAATAATTATAAATGAAAACGCAATTTTCTTTTCGACTCGTTGATTTCGTAAATAAATTTGGATTATACACAATTAACACAGCATCCTTTGGACACAATAATCTGTAGCCCGTTCCGGATGCCGCAAGCGTAAAAGCCGCCGAGAATATCCCGAAGTGCCGACGAATAAGACTTGGGCTGTTGTTCGATTAATTTCGTTAATTATAATTTATCGTTTATTCATCGCACTATTTACCGAGGAAAGCGGTCGAGTTTTTCTTTGGGGTATTGTTAAGTAATTTCCTGTTATTTGCTCGATTCTGATAGCGTCCTTCCTGGCAAACAATACGGACTTACCGCCGCACAAATAACCAAAAACATTCTCTTAGAGATACGTTTGACTTTAAATACGTTGTTTTCGCATTTTATCTGTTCTGTTTTATCTTTTTATTACTCCCTTTCTTTTAACTCGTAGCGTCTGCTTGTCTGCCAAAAAAATTTTGATCGATTTTTAACTCTTTTCCCGTGATCCAATCTAGCTGAAACTTTGCAGGCAGACTCGTGGTGACGATAAATATAATCTAACAAATTTTCGATTAAAAAAAATTTATCACAGTATAATTTTGAATTTTTTAGAAATTTTAACGGTTTTTTTAAATTGGAAAAAAATAAAAGATCGCCGATCTCCGATAGGAGATGGCACTGTAACGATATTGGCCTATTCAAGTAGACATTGCCGAAAAATTATACGAAAATATCTATCTGCTAAAAGCTCATGATAAGGAGAAGCCCCATAATTCATAAATACTCTATAATTAAATATCTGCCGGATAAGTAGGTGCGGGCCTTTATTATTTCTTATTAGCCTTTATTATTTCTGCACGCGGGCGTGTAAAGCAGGCTTTATGTTATATGATTCTGATGAAGCGAGCCAATCAGGAACGGTTGTCCGCGGAACAAATTCGGCCAATCAGAGGCTTTCGGAGAGTTAGACTTTACCTTTACACGTCGGTTGGAGTCCAAAATGGCGAGAAATTTAGACTATATAAGCCATACAAATTCGAGGATCTTTCGTTCTTTCTTCAGCATCAACGTTGGCCGGAGGCTCTTGTGGAGAGAGGACCGAAATACCATCAGAGAGTCACAGAGGCAGCAACACTCGAAGATACAGCTAAGCATTTTCAATATTATTTATTTCTATTGCCTTTTTCGTGTATTCAATTTAGAACTTTCTGGATCGTAACAAATATTGATACATGTTGTGGATTGTTTTGTTACGTAATTTGGGCCTAGGGATAATTATTACTATACGCGCTTCAGATTCAATATACAAGAAATCGTAATATGGCGACTGTGATAATTCCAGCGGGTGAATTATTGCATAACGCTTATGAAATATATAATTCTGTCGCTGTTCACATGAAAAATCATTTAAATTTGATATTCATATATTACCAAAGATATAAAGGCTTTAAAATGGAATATTTTACTGACGAAGGGTGTTTCGTGTTTGTTTGTGGGATTTAAAATTCAGAATAATTATGTGTATTCAATGTCGCGAGGTTCGGAATGTACGAGAGATTCTTCAGGGCGGATGTATCCTTATGCAAAAGATTGCTTTGTTATCTATACTGGCGATTGAGTACACTGATTTCTATATGATTTGTGTAGATCGTGCGAGGAGTTTCTTATTAATAATATATTTTAAAAATGAATCTGGATTTTATAATTATTTTATTAAAACACGGATGTGAGATTATTGGACAAGGTACATGTTTGTATTGCATATCATTGGGCAATCGTATTAAACACGATTTGTTCCTATCAAGTTCTTATAAAGACGTGTTTCGAATTGTATATATTGTATAGAAATAATTAATTTAGATGCAGCCGGTCTTCAGCTTAGAATCGCGGAAATTTTGTACTAACGAGCAGCATTCTCGATGGAAGGAAAGTGGAGGCTACACAGGCGCTGGTAAATGCTCAATTTTGGAGAAGACCCGTTATATTACTTCGGATCAGGATGCCATCTCAGAAGCAGGCCAACCACAGAAATAAGATAAGAACCTTTAATATTATTTATTCCTGATGTTTTCTTATGTGTATTAAATGGATTGTTCGTGCTACATAATTTGTCATGGTCACATAATCACTATTCATTTCATTACGTGGGTTCAGAGCCGACGGTAACGGGCGCGGAAACAAATTAGTACTGATGTCGGGACGTAACGTCGGGATTATATCTTAATTATCTTTGGGATAGAAGCGAGGTCATCA
>JADDOH010004994.1:0-10677 GCA_016648135.1 Agrypnia vestita
AAACAAACAATGTCGTTAAATGAGAAGAAAGCTCGAAATGAAATAAACTCACTCACAACCATCGGGTAGGTATTGATAATATAGTGTTTTCTGGGGTATTATGCCGTGTTTTTACGACCTTTCCATCATCAGGGCTTGCAATATCGTTTCAAAAGCAGGGTGAAACGTTGTCAAACACAAACCAGAAGATTCTGAATAGCCGTGAAAATTTCAAAACATTCATAGGTTTTGGTAATTTTTTAGATTAAGGGTTTAAATCTGGTTGTCTTTTGAAATTGTATTGTTTTATAAATAGGTCCAATTCATCGAATGCCCTTTGTTGAATTATTACAACATTATTTTGTGGGTCTTGCCCATTAATATTTTCCCAACATATTGAAGTCGCGTAAATCAGATATCAAATTTCAAAATACCGTTTATCATTAAATTCATACTAATTTTATGAATGGCCTTTATTTATAAGACGTACAAAGTGACCATTTGAAAGGTGCCTAAAGAAAATATAAAACTAAAGCAAATGATCTTGTATCTAACTTTTTTTTAAAACAGAGATATTAAATAAAATATTGATGCGAACACGGTATGCGTGTCACATGAATATTCTTACTATTTTCAAAATAAGCTTAACGCTTGTGCTATGATAATAAGGCTAACTTGCTGTTTGTCTTGCAGGAACTTAGATCACCATTGATCATCGATTTAATTGTCACATTGTTTTCGCCAAATTTTCAGTAATGGAACCTCAAAATATTATTTTTTTCTGCTTTTTACATAGGTAGACACTGTAATGTTTAAAAGTTTGTTTAAAGATGTTTAAACGTATATTGCTAATATGTAGTCGTTCTTATGTTCTTGTGTTTTATTTCTTATGTGCAATATTTAAAATTTTATTTCTAAGATGTAGTCTTTTCTAATGTTTGAACTTAAAAAAAACTAGATACATGTGGTTGCTTCAGAACAGACCTTGTCTAGTGAAGCAACTATCTTTATTTGTATGTATAAACTCATACGAAATAAATAAATAAAAATAAATTCTAATATTTGTTTAAAGTCTATTTTTTATATTCCCCCCTAATTTTCCACAAGATGTCCACGAGACGTCTATGGGTGTAAGACCATTGCTGTATTTTCAATAATACCAATTATTATGTTGCTTTGACTTCCTGTGTGTTAGGCTAACAAAGGTTTTTCAAAGACCGTTGAATAAATTATGTAAGAAACATTTTTGCTGCTGATTCAAATCGGGAGTACCTACCTCTTCCCAGTGCTTCATTTCAGATCGTTACAGCACCCATTGCTTATAAAAACATTTTTTACAACGAATTACAAAATGCCGATCAAATGTCAAATAAAATAAACGCATTAGAGCAACAAATTAGAGTATCTAGTCTCTGCAGCAAATAAATAACAATAATTTTGAAGATAATTATAAAAGTTGTATCATAAAAAATGTGTAGTGGATTAAAAAGCCCTATTAAAAAAAAATCTCAAAAAACTGAACATAGTTTGTTAGCTCTAATATTATATCAATGTAACATTTAGTACGGGTATAAAAATATACCCAGATCTAACCGGAACAATATGAATTTCTAAAAATAACCCACATTTTAATTTCTATTCTCTGAATGTTTTTGAATCGTGGGGGGGGGGGAATTCTATAAAATGTTTTGATTGTAATAATCTATAATCTATTCTGGCGAATGTAATAATTTATTTCTCACATATAACGTTAGCGAAAATATGTAGTTAGTAACGACATCTACCGGAAATATTATGAACTTTTCACAATTCAAATGCAGTTGAAATCTTCTCGGTTGATTACTCGGCTTAAACGTTTTCAAAGTTAGTCGTCAGATGTCGCTAATAATAAGCGTGAAACATATAGAATTGCTGAACAAAAGAAAACACTAATTTCACCAATAAATAATTTGTCTTCCAATTTCTATCAATCAAATGTTTTTTTATGTATAATTTATCAATTCGTTAAACAGTGCAATTTTATATTTACCCCGTTGTGTTGATTTGGTACAGATGTGCGGTTTAATACTCAACTGAAAACATTTTACACATTTTCGCTAGATGTCAGGCAAATACACATAATCGTGAAAGATATTACATAGAAATTTTTTTTGAATGTGCGGCCCGTCGGCAAAAATACCTAGTCAAAACCGGAAAATTCTATCTTGCGATGAAATAAAATGTAGTAAAGTAAGACGTGAAAGTGCGAAGTATATTTTACAAAAAAAAATTAAATAAATTTAAATTTGCGTATCAAATCAATCAAATATTGTGACGAAGAAAATTATAAGTGATCACAATCATTATAAATTATAAATTATAAATCACAATCATTATAAAAGTACCTAAGTGTCAAATTATTTAGTAATATAATACTGACAATTCTGAATAACTACCTACGCGCTGGTAATTACGATCACAATGGGCCTCAGAGATTTTGATTTGAATATACTGTCAATACAATACGTAGGTAGGTACCTACCTTCCCAACCGGTTAAATATTTCAGTTTTTCCTTTCATAAACAAAAAATTACCTACCTACGCATTTTCGATGTAAAATATAGATTATATCTGCACATGAAATTTCTATCCATTATTGTACGTTGTTCCTCTTCTAAGCAGATTGATTGTTCTCAAGGCATATTTTTTTGTGTAAGGATAACACAATTTTCGTTAAACAAACGCATTTCAACATTTAAAAAAAGCAAAATTAGTAAATTGTTAGTTATGACTTCAAAGATTTGCTGACGACATGGTAGTTGTAAGTTATAATATTAAAGAACTAAGTATAATGTTAAAAGATCTACACGAAGCTTCGAGCAAACTTGGTCTTAAGATGAATATAAAGAAAACAAAAATTTTGAGTCCAGAGAACAAAGTCATCACTATCAATAATAAAAATATTGAAATAGTAGATGAATATATATACCTAGGACACAAGATAACCAAACAGCAGAATTGCTAAGGCGAATAGGAATGAGCTGGGCTTCTTTTGGCAAACTCAAACATATCTTCGAGAACAAAGAGATCCCAATTAGCCTAAAAAGAAAAGCCTTTGAATCATGTATACTGCCTGTGATGACGTATGGATTGGAGACCATGGCCCATGAAAAGTGTAGAAAAGCTCAAATGCACGCAACGATCCATGGAGAGATTCATGCTTGGAGTAAGCCTAAGAGATAAAATTAGAAACGACGAAAATTAGGCGCAGAACTAGAGTAGTGGATATCATGGATCGTGTAGCTAAGCTAAAATGGCAATGGGCAGGACACGTTGCAAGACAGGATACTACAAGATGGCCTCCCTGAGTTCTGAAATGGAGACCTTGGGAAAATAAAAGAGGCATCGGAAGACCTCAAAAGAGATGGGCCGATGATATTGTCACTGTGGGGGGAAAGAAATGGCTACAATTAGCCAACAACAGGGAAGAATGGAAAAATAAGGAAGAGGCCTATATCCAGCAGTGGAAAGACGAAGGCTGATGATGAAAAAGAAGAAGACTTCAAAGAACATGAAATACGCACATTCTACAGGTATACGAAATATAGGTTATACACCTGTATATTTTTATACTGTTATAGGTTATACACCTGTATATTTTTTCTGGCGAATGTGGGTGAGTTTAATCAACACCACTTTCTAGGTGGTGTTGGTTTAATTCACTTCTCATTACTGTAAAACTATAACGTTAGTGAAAATGTGTGTTTAGTAACGACATCTGGCGGAAATATATCGAACTTTTTACAATTCAAATGCAGTTGAAATCTTCTAGGTATATTTTTCGGCTTAAACGTTCTTAGATTTAATCGTCAGATGTCGTTAATAATAAACTAAAGAATGCTAATTAAATTTCCTGCACAGGTGTATTAATTAACTGGTGATTTTTCACCAGTTAAACACTTCTTTAGGAGAATTAATAAATTTATTTGAGAAGAACATTACACAGCGGAAATCAGAAACACAGTGATTGGGCTTCCGCCCGTTCTTACTACTTATACTTTAAATCCTATGTTTCTCAAATCATCAAGCGAGGATCTGTTATAGTGTTAATGTAAATAGATTTACGTGTTCATTGCCCTGAAGGGATGAAGTCGTCTCCTCATCTTCAGTTCAAGTGCATCAACCTTAGGATGAGGTACTAACAAGGTAAGAACTCGTAAATCCATTGACGTATTATAATCATTGCGTACATAACAAATCCCTTCGAAACAAAAAATGCTTGTATGATTTTATATTTATAATATAAATAATTGGAAAGCAAAATATTACAGTGGTAGCGAAGATATGATTAAAAAAGAAAATACTAATTTAACCAATATCTAATTTATCTTCCAATTTTTATCAAACGTTTTCTTTTTAATCGTATAATGTATAAATTTCGTTCTACTGAATTAAATTTTCCACACAGGTTTATCAGCATTTAAGGTGGTTTTACACCAATTAAACACTTCTATAGGAGAATTAATAAATTTATTTGAGAAGAACTTTATATAGCAGAAATCAGAAACAGTGATGCATCTTAGACCCTTTCGTACTATTTATACTCTATTGCCTTTGTTCCCAAATTAATATAAACACTCTTTGTTTCGAAGGGATTTTTATGATGTTAATATAAACAATTTAATGAGTTCATTGGCCTAAAGAGCTGGACAGGCAATAAATTCTAAATACCTAAATGTTAGCAGGGTTATAATAACTGTGCAATTCTAAATGGACTCTGTTGTTTTGATTTGATACAGATGTGCGGTGTAATACTGCACTGAAAACATTTTACGCATTTTTGCTAGATGTCAGGCAATTACACAAAATCGCGAAAGATATCATATCACTTTTAGATTGTATATACTTCAAGCATTAAACGGAAATTTTTTTGAATGAAAGGCCCGTCAGCAGAAATAGTTGCAACCGGAAAAAACTATCTTGCGATGAAAAAATGCAGTAAAGTAAGACATGTAGGTACGTGTGTAGTGCATTTTATTAAAAAAACTTAAATAAATTAAGATTTTCTGTTTAAATCTATTGTGAAGAAGAAAATTATAAGTGATCACAGTCATTTTTATAAATTTTATTAAGTGTGTGTCAAAATATTTAGTAATATAACACTAATAATACTGAATAGGCACTGGTAATTACGATCAAAATGGGGCAAAATTGAGATTTTGATTCTAATATCTAGCCAATGCGTACATTCTTCGAAACTTATGTATTATGGTGATTAATAGTTTAAACTTTATTTAAATAAAGCACCAGCATATTGTAATACATAAAACAATACACGTAAAATAGTACAAGATTTAGTGTTCCCAAACACGAACACAAGACAAATTCCGATTCAAATTCTTGCAAGGCTTTTAGTTTATTTAACCAATGTTCATTCCAGCCCCGGGTAAAGAGACTGTTCAATGTCTACATGACTCTCAAATCTCTTCCCGGATCCTGGCTGGAACCACCGGTAAAATGAAATTAAAACACGGCAATTTTAAACTCCACCATTGCCGATGAATTTAATAGACTGATTCTTTTATCGTTTGAAATAAGGATTAGCAAAACACGAAATGGAATTATAAATTGAGTGACCAAAGGGAAAATTCTTCAAAAATAGCGACCAAAAGTAATAAAGATAAAAAAAACTGGCACGAAGCTACGTACTACTGATTCGAAAAATATCTAAAAATGGTGCCCCTTTTCTGAGCATCTTCCCTTTTGTAACTTCTGGACATTTATTTTTCTCAAAACAAAATATTAAATTATAAATATCATATATGTTCCAAACATTTCTTCATTCAAAATTTTCAATGATTAAAATATAAATTGGCGAGTTCTCATTCACATAAAATAATAAAGAAAAACACAATTTTATTCAATAAAAAAACAAGTAGCTACATAATATAAAAACAGTTTCAATTTTGAAGACATTTTCATTATATAATGTATTTGCCAAATTATTTGTTAAATATTTTGGAGGAAACAACTATATTTTACTGAAATAAATGAATTTGTAATACCTTCTTGATAAAAATAAAAGTAGGTAATCTTAAAGATTGCCCATCTTTTTATATAAAATAAAGTCAAAAATATTGAAATTTAAAAAAAATAAATTATTGTCTCTTATACACATAACTACATGTTGATATAATTGTATATCATCGATTGCGACCAGCGAAAACGAAATGGCAAGGCGGCTCTCGTAGATAAGTGAGCATGACACTGGTCTCTCGCAATGAGGATTCCGGGTTCGATTCCCGGTGAGGTCACAATTAATATATATGATTTACTCACCTACTTTACGTCACCTAAAATTATGGGAAAAACATAATCAAATGGTTCGGGTAACTCGCATGTTTATTCCTAAATTTTTTTCTAAAAACTTCACTTGAAACTCTAGTAAAATGTGAAATGCAGTCCGATTCACCTCAAAGCGCATTCGATTGAAAGTAAAACCGTTAATCCATTTTATTCGAGTGCAATCGAATCGTCAATCATTCCGCATCGTCAAACGGTCAGCGATCACGAATTAGCAGTACAAACTGGCAGCTCAAACGGAACTTAAAGCTTGCATAGCCGCTGTACCGGGTGGCCGGATGAGCTTTCACAGAGGAGAATTTTGATTAGATTAAATGTACACGAATTAAAGCGCAGGTACCCAACTCTTGTTAAGGATGAATATAAAATGAAGTTTATTGTTTGCGGGGTAAGTTTGTAGAACTCCAAATTACAAGAATGGAAATAAAACACTTGTATTATTATATTCGATTAAATTCGTTGAATTTACTTGAGACGCGTTTCGCGTCACGAAGGCAATATCACAAGCAATAACTACGTACACAAGGTTATTTGGAAAACATTAAAAACATCGAAAATGTTCAAACAACCATGACCTAATTAATATCAATTGTTATGGAGATACGCGACATGAACGCTGCATTTTTTTTTTTTCATATTTCTGACTTATACGTATAGCGTGGGACTATCATTACGGCAACTTATATCGAATATGAAAAATTCATTCCTTTTAATACAAGTCAGATAAAAAAATAAAAACCTTAGAATTCGAATTGGAAAGCTCTAAAATTGTATTTAACTTGTATTGAAGCTCTAAAATTTTATTTAACTTGTATTGAAACAAATGCATTTTTCGCAATCGATAGTTACTGAAATGATTGTTCAACGTTTCGTAAAAAATAAGTCAGAAATATTGAAAAAAATGCATATTTTGATATTGCGTAACTCGATAACTATTGATATTGTGTTAAGGCTGCTTGAACATTTTCGATTCATAATCAAGGCAGGAATATAGTCCTGCGAGGTTATTAACGTTTTCCAAATAACCCTGTATATCAGGTTGTAAAAAGTTCGCCCATTTTTTAAATAGTCTCACTTAATACATGAATGCTAAAAGAAATGAATTTTACTGATTTAAAAATATTTTAAGGCAATTAATTACAAACAATCATCAGCTCTGCTAATAATCGTATCACACGTCGATACAATTAGGTATACAATAAAATGTAAATGATACAATTAGGTATACAATACAATTACGATACAATTAGGTATACAATAAAAATCGTAAAATGAATAAATTTTTTTCAGTTTTAAAATATCGTTTGGTTCGGTAATTTATTAATTGATTAATTTATTTAATAAGAGTAATTTTGGAAAAAAAACGATTTTAAAACATATGGAACTTAATGAATAAATTTTATTTTGATACCTTACCGTATAAAGATAAAATGTGCTCGTCACTCATGAATATTTATTTATTATTTAATCAATTACTTAAATAGTTCACGATATGAAAGCATAGATACTTTTTAAATACGGATTGTAGAATGGAAAAATTATTGGGAAACGGTATTGGTATAGGTTTATGTAGAGGTCAATGGGCAATGAAGGGAAACACGCCCTCGCCTTGTTTTCATCTGGATCCAGGTTCTTCCCTTATTAAAAAGGCGCTACGTCTCACTGTGTTCTTCTGATTTACTTTATTCATTATCTGAAGGATTTGTACGTACACACAAAGATCCTCACGGGTCAGCACAGTCAAGCAGACAAAATTCAAATGTTAACATCAATGTTAGTATCAAGCAATATTGTGTAGTCATAGAAACAAGATTTTAGTAGAGCGTGCACTATGGAAAGGTGTAGGAAAAGTTGGATGTGTTCAATATAACTGGTCCTGCTCATAAAGATCGAACAGCTATTATAAATAAATTTTAAGCGAATATTGTCAAAACTAAAAATACGGAAATATGTATTAATAATAATAAATATTAAATAAATTTCTTGGGTCGATTAAGGTTTATCGTTTAATTCCGAAGCGATGTGAATTAAATGAATCTCTCTCGTAGCACGAGAGCCAAGTTTTATATACTAGAAAATAGCATGGAAGATAGTAAGAAGTATCATCGTGTATTGCCGCTGCATCAGGTAATTATCCGGAAGGTAATAACCAACATTATCTGTAAGTATGGAATTTTAAAATATTCGAATTAGACTACAGAATTATACGGTCAATTATGTATGCCTTATTATTTTGTTCAGGCTGCGGAGATGAGATACCTAAGAGGATTAGCTAGGATGGAGATCAAATCAGAAATGATATCATCCTAATGTATCTTGTAATAAACTACCTGTGTCCCTGAGTAACCAACGCAGCGCAGGACAGAGCGACAGTGAGCGGTGGAAAAGTGCTGCCTTCGAACCGATTGGGATAATTGGAATGAAGATAAAGAAGAATTGATTTACCTAACAAATCATTTGCAAATAAGTAAACACTACTTTTTCAATTACTATAAAATGACACTATTTATAACATTATTTCCCAGTGGTTCCTCCAGGATACAACATATACTAAAAATTAAAAATCGAAGTACCTACAGACATTAAAAAAAATATATTTTGGAGAAGAATTACTAATTAAGTATAAATGTGAAATTTGATATTTAACTAACTATAAGCAAAAAGGACCTTCATTTATAATGTTTAATTTAATATTATAAATGGTCAGCTAAATTATATATTTTAGTATTCAGTTGTGGTGAGATCAGCCGTAGTTAATGATGGATTTTGTAATAGGATCAGAAACGTCGCCCAGATGTTTGGGATGTTTGGGCAGAATGACTTATGTTTTTTTTATACTTCAACTTAAATTGATTAAAAACAATTAAGTATAGAAGGATAATGGGACAAGTCTATTTATAGAAAAAAAAATTATAATTATAATCGCGATTCGAATCCAAAATATTATATTTCAAGATGAATGAATTACCAGTGCAAACCATGAAAACTCACTTATATTGTAATGAGAAATATATAAATTTTAATTAAAAGCTACCAAAAGTTGCAGGTATGTAATGTTCTAAAATTACAAGTCTCAATAGAATTGTGTTTCCATTCAAAACATTGGAATTTTTTTCTTTAACATTGCTTACAAACATTCTTAAGCATACTTACCCATATAATACTTAAGAAACTATATTCTAAACGAGTTGTGAATGTACATTTTAATCTGATAAAGATACAGCCGTACTAAAAAAATAAGGTTTTATCAAAGAAGCGAGTGAAGCAGAAATTTTTAAGGTCGTATATTGTATTGGTTCACTAATATATGCGTTACATATATCAGAAAATAAAAATGTAAAAATATGATATTAAAAGCACAATATAAAGTAATAATTTGGAAAGTACATAACGCATTCAGCATATTATTCCTGAGTTCTTGACGATCTGCTCCCATTGCGCATAGTCCTGTTGTGATAGAGGATCGACGTTGCACCCGTTACTGGAATTGCTCTCCCCGATATAACAAGACGGATAACTGCCCCGGTTGGAATGCGTTTGGTCAATCTCATAATGACAATGCATGTTTGTCCCTGACAACAGGAACATGACATGACATGTCAGGAACAGTGCATGTTTGTCCCTGACAAGACTAACACGCATGTGATCAATTATTGGTGGAAGTGTAACAATACTATGGTTGAGGTGTGTAGTGTTGTGAATGTAGTGGTGTAGTGTTGGTCCTGACGAAGAGACGGGCACGTCTCGAAACCGGTACGCCTAAAATCTGGTAGTGGTTTTAACAAAGTTAACTAACAATCTGTTATATCGATCGAATTTAAAAAAAAAATATTATCAATATTCGAACCCAGAATATTCTCTTTCTATATAAATGAATTACCAATGACACCATGATAATTTACTTAAATATATTATAATGAGAAATCTATAATATTAAATGAAAAGCTAGCGAAAGTTGAGTTTATATGTTCTTAAATAAAAATAAATGTTCTAAAATTACAATATCTCAATAGAATTGTGTTTCCATTTAAAACAGTTGCAGTTTTATATCTTTATGTACTTTCTTAAGTATACTTACCAGAATGATATTAACGTAATTGTTTTTTACACGAGTTGTGGATGTACATTTTAATCCAATAAGGATCCAGCCGTACTACAAAGATTAAGGTTTTATCAAAGAAGCGGGTGAAGTACTTACTAACGTCGTATATTGTTTTGATACATTAATGAAGATTTAAATTATTATATTATATTAAAAGCACAATTAAAAATATTAATTTGGTAAATGCATTACGAATTTAGCATATTATTCCTGAGTTCTTAACGATCTGCTCCCATTGCGCATAGTCCTGTTGT
>JADDOH010004995.1:0-37874 GCA_016648135.1 Agrypnia vestita
CTTACCATTCTTTCCTCGTTGCCCAAACATGCCCTTTTTTCATTCTATCGACTACGCTAAGATCAGCTTTTCACTATTTCCTAACATATTCATTATTTACACTATCATAAATGGATTTGACACATACGTCTAAGTGATCTCATCTCTACCGCATTATGTCTACTTATATCTACTTACTCGATATTATATAAGGTGATTCAATGCTGATAGTTTTGTATATGACAATATACAAAATATAATACAGTATCACAATCACAATGCCCCCAATTTAAACACGAGAAATGGTTTCTCGTGTACATTGTGTGCTTGTTTATATCCATAATCGATTGCAATTTGTAAAATTTTGTAATATGATCTTCGAAATGAATGGATATAACTAAGTTTTATACAAAAAAAATGTAATATCACTAGTCCCCTAATCAGCTATCTCGAGTGCATCGAAACTCTGCGGTACGGAAAATCTCCTAGAAATCAACACTTGCCTCAAAAAAATAAAAAAAACTCGGAAACTTACTTACTTTAAAACTAAAAATCACATCGTTTTATCAATTTTTAGAAAACCAGCACAGATACATCAAGACGCTTTCAAAAACAATAGAACACTCTTTTTTTTCTTTTTCACAGATCTCAACACAAGCTTTCTCTTGTTTAAAATGTTCCATTTTTCAAATCTCAAACAATTCAAAAATAATAAAAGTAGGTACCTACCTATATTCCATCACTTATAAACTATCCGAAATTTAAAAAATGGAACATTCTAAATGTGTTGATTTTCCTTACATTTTATAACATTATACATTGAACCATTATCTATAGATAGAAGGTGAGGCATCATATTTCAGTTGTTAGGCATGTTTATAAATAGTTTTTGTTCTTATGATAAATATGATTTTGGCTGTAACATCGAGTGTTAGATGCACTAGAACGCAGTGGACAAATGATACCGTACAAGATCACTAAGTATTCAATATCGCAATGTGGTTAAGGTAATAATGATTTATCTCAGCTTAGAGATTGCAACTGGAAGACTAGATTTAAACATTATTTTATCTGATTATAATTAAAACAATTAACTTTGATTCAACCACTAATTTTATTATTAAACACTCAAGATGTTTCGAGACCAAAGGTCCCTTCTTCAGGAGGATACTAAGTATACATGTAGGTATTTAGATTTCAGTGAAAAAATGTTACCACAAAGTGATTTTGCCTTTATTGAAGAACATTTTTTTCAATATTCGTTCCCTCTTCCATTTGTCTCACAACATAATACATCTTTTATTTTAATTTTTTAATTAGCAAAAATATTCCCACAAACTATAAAGTGTATTCACATCACTTCTTACACACGTCATTCCTCTAATTTTTTGTTTGTTTTGGTTGTTTGTATATTTTTATTTAGTTTTAAAAAAGGTACCTATACATTTTTACACCTAACAATTAACCATAAATTAACATAGCACTTAAACATACAGATTCCCAAGACGTATATCAACATAAATAACATGATCATACATTAAACTTACTTTTCACATATTTTGCTAAGTATTGAGAATATTTACTTACTACTTTTGCATTTGCGGGCAAGTTCATTGAACAATTTAAAATCTTTATACTTCAAATTATTTTGTATTTCCGCCAGTTTTGTTTGTGGAAGTCTAAAATCTACTACCCCTACTTCTCTTTGGATAAGTGTAGACTAGGGTTTCTGATTTCTCAATTTTTTTTTTCTCGGAACTCGAAAATTCTCGAGTTCGAATTTCTAGTTTGAATCTTCGAATCAAACTAGAAATTCCCGGGAATCCTCGAATTTTCGAGAAATATCTATAAATTTTAAATAATTGTAAATTAAAGGAAAATAAAATGACGCTTTTTAATAACCATCAAAATGTATAAATAAAACTGTCCTGTTTTTATTTAAACATTATTTACTTACTTTTTTTAACAAAACTAAACTAAATCATACTTTGAGTAGGTATCTTGAAGATACTATCTTCCTATGAAACTTTGGCCAATTTGAACACTGGGTACTTTAAGTATTTATCTTAGCTTTATTCCTAAGGTAAGTAAAATTATATCACACGTTTTTTTATTTAAACAAATAGTAGGTACCTGAAGTATCTTTATAAAATAATCATTAAATTAAAGTTAAAAACACTATCTTTATTTGTATAAGTAGCACTTCTAATTACGGTTAATTGAAATTAAACAAATTATATTATTTTTCAATTAAAAAATCAACAAAAGGAAAAGAAACATGAACTACTTTCACAATCAACTAATTTGCCAATAAAATTTATGACTAAACAGTATTTTAAATATGTATAAAAAATGCAGGAATCTTCAACCGCTAATCTCTTCATTCATTCAATATTCATTTCAATTCAATTCAATACTCTTAACACTAAACTTAATACATGCAGCCATAGTCTCGCGTATTTTTCTTCTCAAGTGAAACTCTGGTTGCATGAAAGGGGAAGGAAGCATGCCCAAAACCTATTAAAAGCCATGACATAAACTAAATTTAAAATATACTAATCCTAAAGAACATTTACTATCATCTTTTTAAATACTTTTATTAGGTCCTTACATATGAAATTGGCGTTTAGTATGGGAGGAACATAAAGCCGATTTTTTTTTATTATAATATATTTATTTAATCAAAGTATGTACCATTGCTATCTATGCACTTTTGCCATCTCATAGGTAGTTCATCGATCCCTTTACTAAAAAAAACATTCGGACGGGAATCAATAAAATCTTTGAAGGCGGTTTGGACTGCCCCATCGGAGTTGAATTTTTTCCTTTGCAAGAAGTTATCCAAATTTCGAAAAAAATGGTAATCTGTTGGGGCAAGGTCCGGAGAGTACGGTGGATGTCTTAGACATTCCAATTGAAGCTCCTCTAATTTGGTAGCCGTCTGTTGTGCAGTGTGTGGTCTAGCGTTATCATGAAGCAGCAGTGGCCTAGAGCGATTAACCAGCCTCGGTTGTTTAGCAGCTAGCTTTTTCATCATGGTTTGCAGTTGCTGACAATAGACATCTGCCGTAATCGTCTGGCCAGATTTAAGAAAGCTGTAGTGAACGACACCAGCACTAGTCCACCAAACGCTCACAAGTAACTTTTTTGGAGTCAATTTTCGCTTGGGGCATGGTTTGGTTGGTTCGGCAGGGTTCAGCCATTGCGATGAGCGCTTCCGATTATCGTACAGGATCCACTTTTCATCACAGGTAATGATTCGATTTAAAATCCCTTCATTATTGTGCCGGTTGAGTAATGCAACGCAGCAGTCAACGCGCGTTTGTTGATTTGCTTCACTCAACTCGTGAGGTACCCACCTTTCAAGCTTTTTCACCTTACCAATTTGCTTCAAGTGGATTAAAACAGTTTTATCACTAACACCGCAGCCTGCAGCTAACTCGGATGTGGTTTGCGATGGATCCGCTTCCACAATAGCCTTCAATTCTTCATTATCAACTTTGGTCTCCGGCCGTCCACGGGGCTTGTTCTGCAGGTCGAAATTTCCAGAACGAAAACGTTGGAACCAAAAACGCACTGTGTTTTCTTTTGCGGCACCGTCGCCATACACATCATTAATCCTTCGAGCCGTTTCTGCAGCACTGGTGCCACGGTGGAACTCGTACTCGTAAATAACGTGATATTTCAAGTTTTTCATTTTGTAAACTGAGTGACGCAAAGAAAAAAACAATTGAGGAAAAAACAAATGAATTATAATTTTCAAAACACAAATACATGAGTAAATAGCTGTATAAATTTGGATTTGGAATTCCTAACCAAAGAGAAGATATTTGAGATCAAATTTGCCAGTACGGCAAAACGCCAATTTCATACGTAAGGACCTAATATTTGTTTTATTTTATTCTATTTTATTTTATTAATATCCTATTCAGATCATTTTTTTCCTTTGTCTATAATATAATTAATTAACACCATTATTAAATTGTAAACATTTAATTATTACTATTACTTAATTTTAATTGGCAATAAGATTGATTCACAAATGTTATATAAATAATAAATATTCTTGAACATTATACTACTGGAAGAGCATTGTCTGCTATAATACAGTAAATTACTAGTGTAGCAGGCAGGGCGTCAAATCAATTTAGTGTTTACTTGCTGCCAAGACACTCAGCAACAATGAAAAAAAGCTTAATTTAATTTTGTAAACACTGTAAATATTTGTAACATTGAACATTGAATAAACATTTGAATTTGAATTTGAATTTGAATCTAATTCGTCTTTTTTTTAAGAAATATGTTTTTAAAAATACAAGAGCATTTATAGCATTTTCTGATAATCGGTTTCTTATTTTCGTTACAAAGTTTCCGGATAACGAGAAAACCCGTTTGTTCCGTACAGAATACGCGAAGATATGATGCGCAGGTCTCCCGTACTTGACTCGTAGAACAGACCAAGACTGTACAGCGGTAATCGTAAACCCGCTGACAGTGGTTGTTCTAAATATTCACAAAGGTGAATTATCCGGTTGCAAGTAGTCCAGTTGAAGTTCCAAAATCCAAAAACAGTAGGTAGAGCAGAGGTCAGAGGTGTTGAGTAAAAGTCAGAAGAAGTGGTCCAGACGGCGTATAAAGCACAGAACGGAATGAATCTGTACGCCGACGGAAGTTTAATTTATACACAAATTTAATTAATACCTCCCGGCTTATTTCCGGGAGCCAATCACAGAGAGTTTTTATCGCGCGTTCGCGCACGCGAAATTGTCTAAAAAATAGCTCGGAAAGTTTTATTTACAGAATTCAAAAATTATTTAGAATTTTTACGCCACCCCTCCGGGGTTTTCATCACGTCATTTACATGGTGCTATGTCTTGCTTATAGCATGACGTGATTTCCTGGACCCGCAAGACCGAAGTTAATTTTTTATCAAAAAATATATACCGATCGCAGCGGTATTTGCTCAGGAAAATTTCACAATTAAATTTATAAAATTTGTTAACTATGGTTTATACATGTTTGTTAATGTAGTTTATAAAGAGCCCACATGGGTGTAACTTTTGATATCAGTTTTAGTTATGTACAATAAAATTTCAGTCATTTATAAATATTTCAAAGTGGGTCGCAAAAAATCAATTTTCATTTATTTTTCAGGTGCGTCCCTGACAAGGTAGGTATGTAAAAACATGTAAAATGGGTAGATTCTTATGCAAGGAATTCAACAAAAAATATTTTAAGTTGATCCGGCTGTTGTAGCGTCTGTAAGACAGTTTCAAAGTTTTGACTGAAAAATGACCCTTATCGACATTGGACCACTGCTGATAGTGGTTACGTAAAAAATGTGAAAAATTTTACTTTTTTATTTACATGATTTTCTTTTAGATTTTAGTCTAAATGGCTTTGTTTAGCAAAAATATTATGGTTTGATACCAATTTCATTGAAAAAACCCTCGTTTTTTCGTAAATATAAGAAAATCAATTTTGGGTCGAAAATTCTCGTATTTGTTGGTACAAATACCGTTTTTCGGTGGCTGTCGCGCCCGGGACCTTATTAGTGATGAGCCCCGTCGCTAGGCCTATAAAACACTGTTAGTTATATGTAGATTTCTCCGAGATCTGACAAGATATGGCTTCGCGACTTATCGGAAACAATCGGTCTGCAGCCCGTTTTTCCTTCGCATACCAACTCTCTGTCCTCGGATACATATGTAGAAATATTAAACAATATTTTGTAATTCTGTCTGTCAGGCCATACAGTTAGCCGTAGGAAATAATATTTCCTGTATCTGTCTTTCCGCCATACAGTTGGCCGTCACTCGGAAATATTCAATAATATTTCTTATATCTGTCTTTATGCCATACAGTTGGCTACACTCACCACCCCTGTCTATCGCAACAGCGATTTTCTCGTTTATTGAAAATAAACATGTGACAAAGTACATTCATATATGTCAATATTTAGGTTCTTACAATAATATGTAATAATTTAAACATGTCACAACTATTTTATTTTCATAAATTTTCATACATAAATTTGTTCACAAATTTATCAAAGCATAGGACCCGTCTTTACGGTCCTCAGGGTGGTGATGACGCACCGGCGTCCTGCCCGGTCGCCCGTGAATAAGATGACGTCACAGGTCCACCTTGATCGGTGTCCGCAGCGAGCCATGGAACTCGGCAATGTCATCTTCTTTGAGGAGGCTCTTTTCAGGGCTATCATTCATCCTGTCCGTTACACCGTTCATCTTCAGTCGATGTTGGCTTTACAGCCATTAAAGTTTTTTATAAATTTTCAAGTTTTGGCGTTTTTTTGCCAGTTGCCTTTTCAGAAATGCTTGGTTCTGAAGCTCGATTCGTTTGTGATATACCTGCAGTCTCGACGGCATCATCTTCGCTGCTTTCATTTTTATTGCAAAAAGTGTCCAAAACAGATAAATGTATAGCGTGATTTAGGCATAGGAGCATTGCAGTCGGGCCATCGCGTCCGAATTTAATCATGACGCTGGGGTGTCTGGTAAAATCCGCCAAAAAAAAATGGCAAGGTGCAATTTCTCGACTTCTCAACACTTTTTTTCTCGTCTCGAGTAAGGCCAGATTTCTCGGGAATTCTCGCTTCGAGAAGTCTCGACCGGTAACCCTAGTGTGGACCTCAAAATTGTATTTCATATTTTTACACATATATTATAATTTGTAATGGAACTAATATGTTTTTTATTTTATATAATTATATATTTCTGTAAATATGTTTTTATTTATGTATTTACATATATATTTCATATATTATTCATATACTTATTTATTTATTTTGTATTACATTATTGTCTTAAATGTTTTAACATTGTACTGTACCCTGTTGATAATCTGTATGTTAAAAAATAGACATCTTGTTCATAGATAAGATAATATAATATTGTTTCAATGTCCTTCTGTCTTGCACGCATGAGGAAATTTGAAATGAAACTGATGGAATACATTGGGGTTGTTTAAATTTTCCTTGAAATTTGGCTGAATTAGGTGAATTTTCGCCCTCTTTATTCTGAAGGAAAAATTTTCTTATCAAAATCTGTTATCAGAAATTAGATTTGGTAAATAGTAGGTAATATTTTCAAGTCGAATATTGTGCAGGTATTATAGGTAGGTGATTATTTCACATATTTTCCGTTTGTTTAAACGATCGATGAGTTACACTCTAACTCTAACCTAACTGTTAGGATCTACAAATGTTTAAATTACCTATATGATTTCAATTTCAATTCAATTTCAATTTTTATTTATTACATAATATGTATATTACAAACATCATGTTCAATGCATACATATTATTAACTTACATCTAAAAATATACATATACACATATACATAAACACATATGTATACATACATACACATATACATATACATACATACATACACACACATATACATATTGTGTATTAAAATACTAATTTATTATTAAACAATTATTAAACAATTATGTATGTGTAACAATTTAGGTATGTGTGAAAAAAATTAAGTTCGTTTTTAAACTCAAAATTTTTAACATTCGAAAACTGCAATGTTTACAGTAGGTGCACGTTTATATATAGACAGTTAATTATTGAAATGAAAAACTAATACTTACTAATTTTTTTCATTAATGTCTTTATATTTTGACTTTTTCTCAATTTACTTCATTTTTGTGCTGCAGTAGTAATATCCCCTTTTTAAAAGAGAATTTTTCTTTATTAAAAGATGTACAGATATGCGAACAAGGGATATAAAATATGTAACATAAATCGTCAAACTAAGTTTGGCGCTTGTGTTATAAAAATAGAATTAACTTGAAGGTCTCTTGGAAATGATGCACTTTTAGAAATAGCATCAAGCAGAGAACTCTGAATATCTAAACTCCGAACTCATAATTCTCATATTCATAGCCAAAGAGTGCAAATAATAGGATGTTTAAACATTCCCAAATACAACAAAACAGCCACACAACACCCTTACACTTATCTATTTGTTAATTTTATCAATAATTTTATGAATATCAGAACTAAAGAACAATATACAAAATATATTACAATATATGTACAATATTCAAGAAATACATAAAAAAATAGAAAAATATATAATTCAAAAGAAAAAATAGTTCGAATTGAAAAAATAACTGTAGGTACCAACTCCGAAAATAATTTGTATACCTACTTGATTCACTAATATTCATTTTATGATGTTTATATTTCTCTACACTGTTCCATTTATTGACTTATACATACTTATCATTCATGCTATAACATTACGCATCATGTACCTACCCCAGAAAAGTTAAACATAAACATAAACATAGTGACATGTGTGTGCGCGCACATTGCTAGTAATAAGCATGCTAATGTCATTCACCAAGGGAAGGGGTATCTTTTGAGCATGTGTTTTCACTTACTTATTACAACAGCTTATTACAAATGCAACAGGCTTACTTATTATGGGCATGCTTATGTCATTCGCGGCTAGTATCGATTATCAATGCGATCTTCTCAGTCCGCGACAGATGAAACAAATATGGCGCGTTGGGAAGATGATAAAACATTAACTTTTCGTGGCTTATTATAGAAATCACGAATTTCTGTGGAATACTCGGTCACTGCTATGTAAAAATAATATAACAAGAAATAATGTTTATGAAACTTTATTAAAAGACATGAATGATTCAAATCTTACAATAAAAATTATAAAAACTAAAAGCAAAAATATTTTGATTTACCTATTGGTTCACTTGAATTTTCTATTTCAGTTTGCAGTTTCCATTTTGAACAAGAGCGTCTCTATTCTATGACTAGAGCATGTCAGTAATAAGCATGTGTGTTTGATTAAACCCAGGAACTGTTTTGATTTATTGGTTCACTTGAATTTTCTATTTCAGTTTGTAAATTTTCAATTTTGAACTAGAGTTCCTCTCTATTCTATGACAAGAGCATGCCACTAATAAGCATGTGTGTTTGATTGTTAGCTTTGAGCATGCTTATAATAAGCATGCTAGTAATGAGCAAGTGTGTTCAGTTATTAGGGCATGCTAGTTTTGAGCATGCTAATGAGCATGCCAGTAATAAGCATGTGTATTTGTACCTTTAGACAAATAATTATGTCATTGAAGATTGTCGCTATGCGATGCATGAATAAATTGTTTTCGAATTAAATGAATCATTGGATAAATTTACCGCGAAGCATTCAGAAACGGTCTTGAAATCACAATAAATGATCTATTTATGAACGGTTGGTGCCTATAAATTGAATAATAAATTACGTGCTCGTTTGAAATGCGCTCCTTGGTTTTACAAATTCCGGAATTATTACGAGCGCCAGCACGTGGAACGCGGCCCTCTGTAGAACCGCGTACAAAGATAACAAACTTGGCGGCGAGTCTATTTTCGAGTTTCGAAACAGCAACCGTCCGATCTCCGCGTCCGTTTTTTGAAAGTGTAATAACGTGGAGCAAAATGCTTTTACGACTGCTACGATAATTGTCGTTTCGCCTTTTCGCTGTCGCCATTCCAGCCGCGCTTGGCGGCTCGGCCGGTTGTGTGTTGTGCGGAAGGCTCTGTTTCCGGCGAAGGTTTAGGAACCGTTTACCGAATACCCTTAGTGAAGGAGTTCACGTCGGCACATATCTGCACATCACGTCTGGCGAATCTCAAGCAAGAAGATGGATTCCGATCACGCTCTTGAAGAACTCATGGGGAAATTGGGTAAATATTGCGATAAAACTTTTCTTGTATGTTGTTAGTTTTGCATGTTTTAATTCATTCAGTTGCGGGTGAAAGTGGATACTTTGTAACGCAAATTCATTTTTATCGTGGAGGCCGATTTGCATATGTGTAATAATTATTGTTTGAATTAATTACCCCCTCGCGTATTGCACCGGCGCAATGTATTGAGAATGTGTAAAGAACTTAACTCTTACCCCTTACCTCTTCTCTTCTACCCTACTCCATCTTCATACATAAAATGTAATTGTATCGCTCGTTGACTTTATTAAAAGAATATGTGGAAATGTAATAAAGACTATGAACTTATGAAAACTTTGAGTTACACTGTTTTTATTTAATATGCTGAATGATGCCATAAGCAAAAGTGTCTCGCGGCATTTCATAATATGAAAATGTTTAAGCAGAGTGTGCAAAATACTATTCCAGTAGTTACATAAAAATGTTAAAAAAATGACAATTACAACTTTACTGCTGAAGTGCATTCAAATGTTTTTTTTTTAACATACACGTATTTCAATGTAGCCAATTTTTAATAAAGACTCGATACTGGTCACCAAACAGTGAACACCAAGCCAACCAGTCTGCAAAATTGTGGTCGTTGGTAGTCAACTACCAGCCGGTCACTTGTTGATCCATATTCTATACCCATACCAACACACCCAACACACGAAGTGGCTCGTGGTATTGCAGCTATGAATGAATATTTTCAGGGAACTTTATTAAATTGCGTGACACAGTTCCTATTTGATAAATTGATATATTTGATGCGTTCGATGATAGTGTGTGGTATGTAGTGCGATACAAATTCCAATCATCGGCATGCGACATGTGACCAATTGAATCGATTACAAATCTATTTATAGTATTGCATCTAAAACATTTTCTCGTGGTATGAAAATTTTTTTGAAACATGTATTCCCAATAACTGTCGATATACTTGATATTGGTATTGCTGTTGCTACCAAAATTTATAATTTGTCTAAGGATCTACTAATATCAAATAATACTTTCGGAAAATGAAATAATGATTGTTTGAATAGAGGTGAAATTGAGGTTACTACTAACGTGTGATCATCTCTCAAGATTAATATAAGTAATACCGATCCCGACAGATTTGAAATGAAGTAAATCTAATCTTATCTGCAATAACTTTTTGATAATACCTATTTGTTTGCCTAACAACATTTTTTGTATGCACAAGGAATAGTGGACACGATTTGCTTTCTTTATTGCTCTAACAAGGCGAAACTTTAAGGAGTTACACTAATAATGGTATTTTATAGTCATTTCGTTGATAAAAATAATATTTCGTTCCTTAAAATTAGAATTTCCAGTGCCAATAGATATTAAACATTAAAACTTAATTTTAATCAATTTAATTAATAAAGCGATCTTCGATATCTCTTCCCGAGGCACGTCACAATACAGAATTTTTCCAAATTCAAAGCTTATCCAGCAGTTCAGATGATGCATTCGCTTTTGGGCGCTGAACTTTTTTTTAATATTGGAAATTTAAATGAAAATTGTGATGTTTCAACCATGTTATGAATTTTTAAACTGTATCAATAACTTAATAATTCTGAGCTAAATTCCTTGATTGAATATAAATTGACCACGAGAAATATAAAGCAAATACATTGAGTATAATAAATATAAAGCAAATATCACGAGAAATATAAAGCATATAAATTGAGCACAAGCACAAGAAACATGAAGCAAATAAATTTGATCACGAGAAATATGAAGCAAATAAATTGACTACGAAAAATATAAAGCAAAGAAGTTGACCACGAGAAATATAAAGCATATAAATTTAGCACAAGAAATATGTAAGATCTTAGGTTTTTTCTAGTTTTTCGTGACGTTAGACATTTTTTGGCAGGACATAAATTAAATACTACTTTAACTCATTTGCGAAGACCAAAAGGCATATCGGAAGATATTATGTGAGGGGTTTAAAAGCAAGGCCAGGAATATCAAAAAAAAATGTTTTGAAAGCAGTCACCGAAGATTATTAATTTAGAATAAACGGAATTAGACTTTTTATATAAATATATCTCTATACCTTCCAAAATCATGTTTCCAAATCACTATTAAAAGCAAAGACAATAAAATCCACTATTAAAAGTAAAAAGCAAAAGCAGCAATATCTACATCAACCCCTAAAACGGCCGCTGCATACTAGTGAGAGTTGATGTCGATATTAGTCTGAAACATCATGGCAAAGACAGCAATATCCAATTAATTAAATAGCAAAAGATGTAGATTTCTTAGACTCAGAGAAATTTCCCTGAGTAATGACAATTTTTTCTATCAATTCAGAAACATCTCAGGGATATTGCTGCCTTTACTTTTATACCCCTGAAGTCATCTACCTTTCGCCAGATGAAGCGACAAGACCGCGTGGCATTATCGTCTCGATTTTGAAATATCAAAATCCGTTCTATGAATAAGAGTAATGCGAAGAAGTTTCACTTAGATAATTTCTAATCATCAGGATCACTTTACGCTCCCCAATTTCCTCACTGACCAGGATATCTTGCTTCCGTTCCTGTCTCCGTCTCGGTCCACTTCAGGCCCAGCCTCTGTGCCAAAATCCACACTGTTTGATCACGCCGTCTACTCCTTTTCCGGTCGATTGATCTTTTCCCTGTTGTACTAGTACCGAAATCTCTTGGGTTTCATTTTGGTAGGGCATTCTTATTAGCCACGTTCTGTTCATCTTTGCTACATTTGACGTATTTTATTTTGATCAGCGACAAAACTTATGGCATCGACACTTATCTCACCTCGGACAGAAATAAAATTATAAAATATAGATAATCTTCTTCTTCTTCTACCCCTTATTCTGGGTTGGGGTCCCTGCACCGCATAGAAGGTTCCAACTTTTCCGACAATTTAGTTGCAACCTCGCTTCGCAGCAGTCCTCCAACTGTTTCGGCCAGCTCCTCCTAGGTCGGCCCCTTGGTCTTCTGCCTTCTGGTCTTGTCTTGAATATTCGCTTAGGCAGTCTATCTGCCGGCATCCGCAAGATATGTCCCAGCCATCGTAACTGTGATTATCTCGATATACATCAAGTTCTACTTCGAGGCATTCTCTTATTTGAATATTTCTGATTCTGTCCCTTCTAGGAACTCTTACTATTCCTCATAGAAATTCCATCTCGGCGGCCTGTATATATATTACGAAAAAAGAAAAACATAGTTCATTTATATTATGTATATGAAAGAACCTTACCACATCAAAATCCAACACTCACCGTACATAATTGTAGATTAACCGAGAAAACGACCAACTCCTGTCATTGTGAAAAACTGACACGAGCCAAAACGATCCGACACTTGGGAATACTGATCGATTATCACCTCAACTGGAAAGAATATATTATGAACCCAGTTATTATGAAAGAATATATTATGAACCCAGCGGGACGCTTCAGAAAACTGATCTATTTTTTTATACAAATTAGCACTATAATCGACTCTCGGTTTTTACTATCGGCATATTTTGCGCTCTGCCACTTCTTAATTAATTACGCAATCTTAGGATGGGGAGGATCAGCGAAATCACGAAATCAGTATTAGAGACAGCCAAACGAGTTCAAAAAGCTACCCTTAGGGTGATTAGTGGTCGCCCATTTAGGTATTCATCGGACTTCCTCTTTATAGAGCGAAATTTTTTATATGTGTAACAAATTTACATACGGAGGACTCGCAGAATACTACCACTCACATAAACACACACACACATACACAATACAAGGCAACACGCAAACAACTACAAACTAGTACCAAGAGTAAGAACCACGTTCTACCAACGGTTCAATATGTTCTTTCTGTTTCTCCAAAATTATACAAACACTAAACACTCACCGGAAAACATTCACTACAAAAAAATCATCCTTATATGGACACAACATATGATACAGTTGAGTAGGGATCAGTGGGAAATGACACTGACCAATATAAATATTAATACTAATTAACTTTGTATAAATGTACTTAATACTATTACGAGTATTTTGGATTCCCTGTGTTCATTGGTATCTTGTTCTAATAAGTCATTTTATTTTCATAATATATGTTCTATTTTTATTTTTGTAATTTTTATAATTTTCTGCATTTTAATTTTGTTTACCTAGAAGGCATCAAGAAAAGTTATTTTATTTATATATACTTTGTTATATTTTTAATTCTATAATTTCTATAATTATCTACATTTTATTTTTGTTTACCTAGAGAACATCGTTATTGTTTACATTCCACTACACAGCGGATTAACTTGACTTTGACTCCTTTACCACAGACCTCGATCCAGTTAAGGATTCAGTGATTAACTTTTACAATATACTAAAAAACAGTCATGAAATAAATATACTGTAAATTATAATAACATCACCCTTGAGTAAGTAATTTTTATAGATAATATTGTAAGCGATTAATAGATGTATGGAGCAGGTATTTTTTATTTATTTATTTCGTTTAAATTTATCCCTATAAATTAAAGGTAGTTGCTTCACTAGACAAAGTCTATTCTGAAGCAACTACCTGTACAGTTGTTTTTTAAGTTTAAACATTAGCAAGACTACATATTAGAAATAAAATTTATATATTGCACGTAAGAAATAAAACACAAACACAAAAATGACTATATATTAGAGTTGTACTTTTAAACATTGTATATAAGGAATAAAAGGTATATAAAAAACTTTGTATATAAAAAAAGAAAAATTAAAAACACATCGAATGTTCAAGCTCCAAAATTAGAAAACCGAAACATACATTCAAAACTCCCCGCAGCTTCACGAATCTCAGTCTTCCAAAAATGGTACACTACGCACTCCGTCAAAGTATTCTCAGCTACGCCAAGTGTTCATGGGTTGGCGTAGCTGAGCCATTTCATATGTTTTAATATTTTTCTTTGTAAAACATCTGCATTGTAATCTTCAATTCGAATAAATGAAATAAAAATAATAATACTGGTACCCTGTGAACTAGTTTAGGTAGGAACCAGACCATCGCCACAAAATCGCTGTAAAACGAAATTAAACTCTTTTTATTTGCAAGTGCACATAAGTGCATAAAATTATATATTTTTGATGTTTATAGCGTTAACTTTGCGGTTGGACATGCCTAATTATTCATATTAATTAACTGAAAGCTTTGTGTAAAACCACTTGATAGCTGCCGCATGGTTTGTAGAGCAGCCCAACCACCCACGGAAGAGCGGCGAATGAAATTGCCACGGACTTTTAACAGCGCCAAACTTTTTTCTTGGAACTGCAAACAAAATGCTTTTATATGTTAAAATATTTATGAACAAATTTAAAAAAAGTTTATCGCATTTTGGGGATTACACAAGTTAAAACAATAACGTGGATACGACGGCAAATATTTTTGATTTTAGTTTTTATAATTTTTATTGTCATGTCTTTTAATAAAGTTTCATAAACATTACTTCTTGCTATATTATTTTTACATAGCGGTGACCGAGTATTCCACAGACATTCTTGATTCCTATTATAAGTCACGAAAATTAATGTTTTATCATCTCCCCAACGTGCCATATTTTTTCATCTGTCGCGTACTGAGAAGATTGCATTGATAATCGATACTAGCCGCGAATGACATAAGCTTGCTCATAATAAGCAAGCCTGTTCACACATGCTCAAAAGATACCCCTTCTCGTGCTGAATGACATTAGGTATGCTCAAAAATCAACCGCCGGTTGATTTTTGAGCATACCACTGATGAGCATGCTTATTACTAGCAATGTGCGTACACACATGCGACTAATAAGCAAGGGCTAAAGAAGGTCAATACTGCGCATGCTCACGTGCCACTAATAAGCATGTGTATCAGTACCTTAACGTTCACGTTTTGCGTTTTTATTTGTAATTTGGTTTGTTCCAATTTTGGTCCGGGGGGATGATACCCTAGCTCTTAGACCCACTTCATTATCCACCGGAAAAACCGGCAGATTTTATAAATAATAATAGCGTCACGGACCACCCACCCACTACTGCAACTCCATATTATTATTATTTATTATATTTACAATCTAAAAACTAAAAAAATATACAAACAGTCTTTGGTTTTAATCCTTTATTTTTGTAATTGATTCTCTTGCTTCAATATACTTTAAGCATTGAAATGCATTCACCTGGATTTTGCGTAAGAAAATGTTGTTAGATTTTCTCTCAAGTCCAAATTTTTTGCAGTGTCATTTTCAATTGCTAGAATAGCGAGAGAGTTAAACCTTTTCTGCGCCATTGTAGAGCGCAAATAAGTTTATATAAGCTTAAGTTTTCTAAAGCTACCTTCGGCGCTGGCAACTATCACAGATATTGTTAATTAACTCTTAACGCGACCCACAAGTTTGTAAATAGATTTTTGCTGTTCGTGATTTTGATCATACATAAAACTTATTTTGGTATCACATTGTTCTTTCCATCTAAAATCGAACTCACTTGTAGAAATTTATGGTAAAGCTCATTGCCATCGAAATCTGATACTCTATTTGTGCCGTTATTTAAATATCTTTTAAGATCCATACAAATTTGTTTTAGCTCTCCTTTCCCTGGCAGTTGTACGACGTTACTCAAAAATCCCCAAAGTTGTTTATGTGCCTTCATCTCTTTGTTGTGAATCACCTTGATCTCTTTTTAAGTGAGTTCGTAACATTATCCACTAAGGTTATAAAAACTTCTCTCTTAAAGGTTTCTTCAAGTGACGACCGAACTTCCTCAGAAGACTCGTACAAAAAACATGTTTGAGTTTACGAATTCTTTTTTGGGGAAAAACAGGTTCGATATAGACGATATTCGATATACAAATTTAGCAGCTTCTTCTTTTGCGGAAAAATCCATTCTCTCTAAAACTCCTAACATTTACAAACGGTTTTTTGACAGTCACTTATGTCCGTTTCTTTCCCTTGAAGACTTCTGCTAATCAAATTCACATCAAAAATAATGCCGTTTCATAACACCAAAGTGACGATGAATGAAAAATCTTCTATCTGATTAACTAATGATAGAGCTTCGAAGCTGTTTGAGGATCATCTGTTTCATCACCCAGCTCTCCCAGTGCATCTCGAACCTCCATGTACCTACTGATATCTAACAGCCTGACTCGCACCTATGCGAGCTTCCCATCGCGTTTCACACACTGCTTCAGGGCTTCATAAGACTGAAAGCCATTTAACGTGAGCCGTACGTGTATAACTAAGTGACCGTGACCGCTGACTGTATGACAGACAGTAAATTTGCATAATTTATAGAAAAACCTTTTTGCCGTGGCGCCCCCAGGCCGCGGAGCTCCTCGGTCGCCTCACCCACGCGACGGCCCTGGAAAACTTTACGTCTATCGGCTTCGACACCACTGTTACAAGAATATTTTTTTTAAACCATAACAATATGTTTTAAATTTAACATGAATTAAGTTAACAATTCACGTCGAGTACTATCTGGATGCAGATTAAAATAAATAATGATAAACTAGAGACTAGAAGAATAGTGACGGACTTTCTCTTTTTACACAAATTAATAAATTGCACTATCGACTGTCCCCAACTACTAGAACGTATCTGCTTGCGAGTTCCGTCTCGCATACCTAGAAGTCATGCAGGTTTTGCCGTGGAAACTGCAGCTACTATTTCTTTAATTCCCCACTGCAAAGGCTTCCTAGACTAGCAAACAACTGGACTAGCGAGCAACTGGACGTCTTTGCCAATAACTGTATATTATTCAAACATATATTAAAAGGTGTATTGAAAGATTACTAGTATTTGTCGAATTGGACTTAAATAATTGATTTGTATTTATATGTATATTTCATTATTATATTATGACTTTCAAAGCTTGTGCTATATCTTCTCTCTTTACATTATTACATTTCTTTTGTTTTTAAACTTCTATATTATTATGTTTTTCTTATGCTTCTTGCTTTTTAATTTATATTATATTTATCTTTATATGTTTGAATCTGTATTCTAAGTATTTTCTTCTCACCTTGTCATTACTATGTTTACATGTTATTATGTTTTTTTTCCTTCTCTAAACTATATACCTATTCTGTTTATACACACTATACCTATCTATTGTAAAAACCCAATAGGGCGTTACTTAATAAATAATAAATAAATAAAATAAAAATGTAAATCTTTCTATGGAAATTATAAGTCATATTGAGCAAGTCCGAGCTGCATTCTTCCGTAAGATTTTATATGAATGCTGATGTTATTTTTTTCTCTGTTTAAAGTAGGTAGGTACTGCTATCCTACCAAGCAGAACGCAGAATCATCAAAGTTCTCTGTTATTAATGCTGACAACGATATTGTGCCGCATGAAATCGTCAGAATTTCTATTTTATGTATTCGTCGGGCACGCCGACAATTACCTTGGCTGTTATTCCTGCGCGAAATTGAACTTAAACATAATGAACGTGTTCGATATAATTATAGAGTTTCACAATAGATAAATATGTAGTTTGAAATTTAAAAAGCTGCAATGTATAATTGGCACTAACTGAAACGTGAAATAAAACATATCTTCTGTAGATACGCTATTCTTATACTTAATTAAGATAAATTACAGAAGACTCACGAAGATGAAGGTCTTCGAAACGTGTATGAAAATCTTTATAGGGTGGCCCATGGCTGCTTGAGCTACGAACGTTGCGTTGAGATGTATGTGATGTGAAAAATGATCAAGCCAACTCGTACAGGTCATGAGCCTTGGGCCACCCTATAAAGACTTCACATACGTTTCCCATTTAGGTAGTTACGTCTCTATGAGACTTCTACAATTTGTCTAATTAATAATTGTCCCCTTGTAGAAAAAACCCAGTAACAGGCATGATGACAGTATTAAAGAATTAAAGAATAAGTGATTTTAGAGAAGAAAATATTTTAAAGGATTCTAAAAAATGATCCAGTTTTAATATACACATTGAGATTAATAAGATATTCAATAAAATAAAATTATGCAATTGTGCAATCCGCCATTTTAACTGAAATACCGGTCAGAGCGAATGACGTCACGCCTCAGTACCCATCACCGTGTCTTTGAACCGTTGCCATAGACACAACGCACTGTTTACTGAGGCTTGACGTCACGTAGACGAAATCACAGCTGCGGGCGTTTTTACGCGAAATTAAAAATATGTAGACGAAAATGCAATTATTTGCGTAAAAACTTAGTATATTACTGAAATAATGTTATTTTCGGAAATAGTAGACGTGTATCTACAATATAGAATTTTATTTCAAAATCTGTCATCATGCTTATTGTATTCTCAGAACGTATACATATATAGAAAAGATCGTACCAACACTAGACCCATACAGGATAATCTTATTTAAATAGACCTACCTATACAAGTTATTATTATGAATAGATAATAGAGGATAACGAAATATTTACGTATCATCTACCTCTACAGAATGTTTTACAATTATTCCGTAGTTTATACAAATTTTACGATAGTAATATTACGGCGAAAGTTTTAAGTAAAGAGCTTATAAATTCACAAAATGTTCGGTGAAAAGAACGACCACTAAACAATTCACTGTCTGCCGCTCGTCAATCGAGAGGTAATGAATGATATTGGAGATTTTTATTTCTCATTTTCATTGTACGTTTTCAATAGCTTCATGTCGATGCAAATAGAAAGCATGTTTAGATAAATGATTGAGCGTGACCGAACTACAGCGGCCATCTTGGATTGCGGTTGTGGGGAGTTGCATTCATATTGTAAAATTGATCACGTGATGTAGAAGATTACAAATATATTGGTTGAGATTTTTGTAAGTACTTATATTTTTTTTTTGCTCCTGCAGAAGAAAGTGCGGTTTTCCAAATGTTGACGACCCCGGATTAATTTATTTAAAAAATTTAATAATATATTTTTGAAAATGATATTAATGTGTATTTATTTTACTTTTATCAACGTTTTACGTGGGGGTATGCTGGGAGAATAGAACGTCAACCTTTTCTGTTCCGATATACAATTCCTCCCTCGATCTTAAATCTTCTCGAACGGTTGGCCTTGATTATTGAGATCAACAGTTCTATCTTCAAATATCTGATCTACTCGATGGTGCCAGTTACTTTTCGGATGTTATCTTTTTAAGATCGAGCTTTCATTAAAAAACAAATTTTAAATGCAATAAATTTGTATACTAACTCGTTTTCAAAGCGATATTAAAAATATTATAATGTTTTAATTTACTATTTACAAACTTTCATTCGAGGTACCGTGAGTTCATCTGTAGTGTTTCGAGGAACTAAAGGATATTTATAGTGTGAAGAATTAAAAGAAGGACTCTACCCGACACGACAATATTATTGATTTCGATATTAATTTTATGAAACTATACTTATATTCCTGTTAAAATTACCGCCGTAAGTGAATTCATAAAACGTAATAGGTACTTTTATCACATTTTGTTTTAATTAATTGTTGAAAAAAGCATAAATCTGTTAACATGTGCTAACGACACATGCACTAGCTAATTGGACTTACAAAATAAGAATGAATCGCGAACTCTGATTCTCTCGAATGAAAACTGTACTGACGGCTTTTCCTTGGTCTGAAATTGCGTGGAAGAGAACTGGAATAGAACTGGAAAAGAATGGCTGAGAATAGGAGTCGTAGAAGAGAAGCTACTTCGCATCTTGGAGTGTAACTCCCTGGAAGAAGAAATAGTAACAAAATTAGAATCATGCAAACAATCTACAGGTACTAATTTCTATACTAATATATAAAGAGGTAAATTTTATAAGGTCGGATGTATGAGGTAAACTACTCATCCGATTTCAAAAATTCTTTCACCAATATTTAGAATGGACTTTCAGAGTGGACATAGGCATATATTATCCCGTTAAAATAAAAGGACTTTTCGTGGTGACCTATTTTACAACTAAAGTCGACGAAAAAATGGTCGAGCGATGCGTTTTTTACGAACGCTGCCTTAGCGGTAAGAGATATTTAAATACTATCTATAGAGATCTTGTAGAACTCAAAAAGTTCTATAATAAGTTCGCGACGACATATTATACCTATACGTTAAGACTAGTACACAAATTGATAAAAATGACTAAAAGTTACTAAAAATCCACCAGTAAACAATAACATACCTAGTTCATAAACGAGTCTTTAATGATAAATTATCTTAGTTACGTTGTACGCGTTTTGAAATATGGGAGAATTCCGACACTACAATGTTTTTAAAAGAATACGTAAAGTAGGACGTGTGTATATGAGATTTAAGGTTTATATTACGTTCATATTTACATATTAACATAAAACGGATTTTTATACGAACCGTATGAATGTGTATAGGTATGATTTTCGGTTCGTATAAAATTCGTGTTTCAATACCTAAACATATGTTTTTGAAACCTACGCGTAATCTCATTGAACGTGCGCGTGCCTTAAACCTTCTTGAGATTTTACATCCCTAATGATGAATGAATTTTTTTTATAACTATTTAATAATTTAATTATCTATCCGTTCGTGTATCTGTCTGTCCGTCCGTAAATTCTTGTATCGTCCGTAATTTCATTCGAATTCACCGCATTTTTTTTATTAAAACCCGAACCGGCCGCTTCACGTGTGTTGTTACGGCTCCCTCTTAGTGTACCGCCAAAAAGATTCTAAAAATGTATATAGGGCTTAGCAAAGATGCGAACCAATTTTTGACGGGTTATAGCTGTGTGTTATGTTTTATATGTTATGGCAAAACATAATGCTCTATGTAACAACGTACGTTACTAAAGTTGCCAGATAGCGCTTCGCTAAGCTAGATGGCACTGTTCTTACAGCCAAAACTGACGCTACCAGATATTTAAACGCTAAAACAAACATACTTGAATTGAAAGATAAATTTCAATTGACATTTTGTGAAAAACTGAAGCAAATTAAGTAGAATTTCAGCAATAAGAGAATATAAATTGGTCATATTGGATTGACGGAAATGGTGAGTGAAATGTTATGTGTAAAAAATCATTAGTTTTATTTGTTTTTCCAATTTTAATTTTTTGTTTTTTAATGCTAAGCTGAAATTCAAATAAAAAAATTATTAATTTTTAACGGGACAGCTGACCTAATTTAATAAAAAAATATATGTTCTAATAGCATAATTACTGAATTTTGTCCACAGAGAGATAATTGCCAGCGGCGACCTCTATTTATACTATGTCATGGGAATGTTCTTACCATAGTTGGCTGTATTTTTTCAAATATTTGTAAGAAGACAGATAAAAACATATAAACAACCTTAAAATTTTATTTATATGTGGATGTTCTTATGGTGGAAATTGTGAACGTCTCATAGTGTAAAATGATCACTTAGGCCAGCTAATACAGAACATAAGCTCTGCGGCCACTCTATAAAGACTTCCATACATGTTTCCCATATAAACAGCTTCGTCTCTGTGAGACTTTATTTTATAATCTTATATATTTTAATTTATCTTAATTATTATTGCTTACTTACTTTTATTGCACTAACTATCTATGTTGTTTTTTTTTGTTTGATATCTTACTCTTTTGTTTTCTTACCACTGATGTGTTATGCTTAGTTGTTCTCATATTATTGTCCTGTATTCTCATACTTAATACCTTTGCTTGATTATATTTCGTAATATGTGCGATTTTGTGAATAAAGAGATTCTGGTGGATTGGACAGTCAGCCAGAACCTTGCGGCGTTCGCCCTTTACACGGCGCCGCACGGGGATGGCTTTAGTAAGAAAAAAAATGTCAACCTGGTGACGCAAGAGTAGGGTCGATATGGGAGCCGTCGTTTCATAGAACGGCCCTGGAAAAGTTGGTGGGTCCCCATTATCTTAACTACTAATTAAATTATTTTGTTAATAACGTAGTTCTCATACTTTCCTAACATCCATCTAAAAATGTCAGCTTCAACTGCATTGTCTGATATTCTTATTCATTTGACGTTTCCAAGATTCCTCGGCGTACAGAACATAACCCGAAGTCCGCCGTTACTAAAATCGCACGCTTTTCTGTACCAATATGTCTCGCCCGAAGCGGTCTCGGTGACCGCTGATTTACAGTTTATCTGCACAGATGTTTTACATTAAAGAAGTGTGTCAAAGAGACAAATGTCAACGCTCACTTCCATTAATTTTATTCCATGGCTTATTTATACGTTTTTTTTACGGCATTAACATGTTTATTACATATTATTATGTATTAACTTAACTGTTTATGTATTAACTAATATTTTATTCAATACAATGTATCATAGAACCATTAATAATATAATAATCTAGTGTGTATTTGTGTACTGTAACGCTGATGATAATAATGTACGTCTTCTTAGTAAAAAAATATTAGGCCAAGTCATAATAGTTAACAGAAAAATATTTTAAAAAAATAAAAAAAACAGTCAGTTAAAACTGGGCAAAGTATTGATTTTGAATACTTGGTTTGGTCAAAATGTGATATTTTCTTCCAAGCTGGAGCACTTGACTTTGAATTTTGGACAAAGTTTACAGAAGCGTTATTCAGGATTACATAATAAAGATTTGTAGCAACAGGGTGAAAAGACCGTCACAGTTTCAAGAAAGAAGAAGGGTGTAGATTTTTATGATTTTTTTTAAAATGCTTATAATTTTTATAACACATGACTTAGATTTTTTTAAATATCTCTCTGATAACTATTATGACTTGGCCCATCACCCGATTTCGGCTTGACATCGAGATATGGGACACTCTGTAGGTATAGTTTCAAAATTCAAAATTGATCTTTGTATCGCCATAGCAGTACAAGCCCCGATCACCTCGTATTTACCTTTGCTTCTACCTCTCCGTGGTCGCCCGGTTTTCTTCTTATTTAGCGTTGAACCGGTCTCCTGGAACTTCCTGAGCCACGATTTAACTAAATGAACACTCGCATATTGATGCATACTGTGTCATTGGTGAGCGTCATTAGTGAGCGCTAAAAAATCTCATGTGAATCGTTATTTTTGTAAAAAAGTTTAAATCGTGAAGCGATCCATTACGACTAAATTTTCAAGGACTTAACTCCCGTGGCCTATCGCCCCTCCGCGCAGAAATGATTAAATTTTTTTAATAACCTATGGCCCACCGCCTAGGTATATTTTTAAAAAGTGTAAATAACCGTCTTCAGAAGGGGGAGAGACTAGTTAGCTTTCATTAATTTACGTTACTATTTATAAGATTTCATCCTAAATATGTACTTATTGGTCTAATCTAGATTATTGTAGATAAAATCACTAGTATAATTATTATATAACAAACGGGTAGGTAATATATTTACCTTGTGCAAGAGAAATCATTTTTTAACACGGATTACATTTTATCGATGAATCGCCGTGTTAGGTATGTGAAAAAACTCGTTAAAATATGAAGCACGTTAGAAAATTTCGTTTTACTATAAATTAACGTAAATTTTTAATGAGGGAAAATAAATTGAAACTACCTACGAGTATTCACTATGTCTGAGACATGAAAATAAGTGTATTCACTAGAACTGACACTGCATATACATTTATGTATAGCAGAATAAATTTTATTTCGAAGAAAACGCAAAATGTATCCGTTCGTATTAAATGACATTGAAATTTGTGTCCAGCTGTTACAATATTTTAGGCTTTGTTTGTATACGTCGCTTGTATTGTTAACCAACTAAAATCATTAAATAAATGTTGGGGGAGCATTTGTCCGTCCTGTTAGTAATAAATATTAAAAACCGTTTTATTTCCATATTACTACACTTTTATATAATATATAACATTTTTATATACGGGGTATTTATATTTCCAATTGAAATCCGAAGGTTTTTTTTTTTGAACTGTATTAAAGGGAATGAATTTTTTAATTGGAATTGGAAATTTTTCATGGTTTTTATCATTTTATTTACCTTGTATTGAAATTAATGATTTTTTCGTAATCGATATAAGTTACTGTAGATAATGATAGTCCAACGTTTTACAAAAAATTAGTCAGAAATATTGAAAAAATAAATGCAAACTTTTATGTCGCATATCTCCATAACTATTGATATTAGGTCATGATAGCTTAAACATTTTCGACTCATAATCAGGGCAGGAATATAGTCCTGCGAATATAGTTATTTCGAAATAACCCTGTGCCTATAAATAGGTGAATTTGGGTACCTACCATATTTGAACGCACAAATCTTAGTTGATTCTTCAAGATATATTATAGATGTCTCACAGAGACGAAGCCATATGGGAAAGTAGGTATGGAAATCTTCGGGCGTTTAGAGGGCTTGTGACTCGTCATATGGCTGGCTTAAGTAATCACTGGTACTTTCAGAAAGCGAATTTATTTACATCCAGTTAAATGATAATCATATACTTATTTTATTCGAAATATGATAGGGCTTAGGCCATTGAAAGTGACACTGATGTACAATCGGCGAGAGTTTATTTTATTTTAAGTGTGCAAAATACTTTTCACGTCTCACTTGAAAAATGCGTTGATTTTTGATGCAACTATTTAATGAGGATAATGTTAATTTTATCGTAACTAACCTGTTTCTTCCTTGTCTTAAGGGGGAATACCTACCTAGACATATTGAAAAAATCGATTTTTAAATTGTTGCATTTTCTTAAAGCATGAGGTTTTAAGAATATCTGGTGAAAATTTCAAGCTAAAATTAGAAAAAAATAACAAAGTTATAGCTTATGATAGTGGCCATCTCTTTGTTTATTTTCGTATATTGCTCAATTTTCAAACGCGTTTTACTAGAAACCATGTTTCGAAAATCGGTGACCAAATATCTCGGTAACCACTGAAACAATCAACTTGAAATTTATAGTGGTTATTCTATACATAATTATCTAATCTTTGTCGGAGGATTTTTTTTAAGTGAGTTTGTTTATTTTTTATGAGCATAATACGTAAACCCGAATTTTTCCTTAAAAAACGCTATTTTAAATTCAAACGTCCGCCATTTAGTCAAAAATCTATATTTTCAAAAACCCCTACGTCAAAGACTAAACTATAGTATCAATTTTGATAATATTTTCGTTTTTTTATTCTGATGATTATAGATGAAATGGGAGTGGTCACCGCGGAGGACCTTTTTTTTCGGCAGTCAATTAAAACCCAAGAATTTTCCGCCAATGTTGAATATTTTTTTTTATAATTTTTTTCTACATATATTAATTTCATGTAGAAATTAATATAGGGTTTCTTATATAAAGTCACAAAAATTGCCCTTTTTCGCGCTTCGTAGGTAGGTATTCTCCCTTAATTTAAAGGTATATTTTAAGATTAATATTTTATGAGGCGGGTCTCATCGACTTGAATGGACTTCAAACATTTCTTTAACTTGAATACAATAGCGACATAAAAATACTGTGCCACTGAAGAAAATCCATAAATTTTAATTTATATCGTTCCGTTCATCGAATTCAAAATATTTTATTTTATAGAAGATGATTTTTATCCATTTCGATGGACATGAAAGCAGTCAGCAATATTTTTGGAAAATATTTATTGTATATCTAAATAATCTATTTATTATATTTGTGTGAGTAGGTACTACATTTTTGAGTATCTTCCACCTAGAGGTTCAATGAAAAACTAACGTTTATTCACGAAATTAGACATTTTTAAAGTTAGATAACTGATCGTTTTTTTATATTAGTTTTATTTTAAGATTATTTTCAAAATCAACTGAATTCTGCAATTTTTAATTGTGTCACTTTTCTTTCAACGATATGTATAACAATTACTATTTTATTACAATATTTTTTTGTGGGTACCGTGCAAGTGCTGAATTCTTAAACAAATTCTTTGCCTGTCTGTCTACCAGGACGTGAAAGGGCTTTACTGGGCGAATTTAGATGTTTATACACATGAAAAAAACCGACAAAATTAGTACTTTAAAGTAGATTTGAAAATAAGATTTCATGTATTTCTAGTAGGTACGTGCGTAGATTGTAAATCAGCGCATTTATTTTTTGTTGATAAGCGAAGATAATGTTTTTTTATTACTTTTTTACACATTACTGATAAGAAGCAAGGACAGTGATCGGCTACTGTTTTTATAAGAACATCTAAATGAAAAATAATTCCAGATTTTTTTTTATTTATCAAAAACAATATCGTACGCACACCACCAAAATATATAGACATGAATTAAAGTAATTTTTTTGTACGCAACCTTGTGCCACGGCTGGTTCCAATATGTTTGGCCTGCTTAAAAAATTGGAAACAATTATGAAAAAGTCAAATGAAATACTCTTAAAAAGTATAATCATCTTATTTCTTCTTCTTCCTGGCACTGTCCCAACTCGTTGCCTAGATAGGCTGTTGGGGTCGGCTCTTCTCGTTCTCAGACTGTATTTTTTTTGAGTATCGCTTTCATTTAGGCCATTTCTCTATAGGATTTCGAAGCATTGAGTCACCCAGGATTTTTTTGGTATTTTTTTGTCGATCAAGTTCCACAGACATTGCCTGCTTTATCGTGTGGTCTGGTAGTCTCCGTTTTGTGTGACCGTACCACCATCTTAGTTGTCGTTCTTGGAGCTTATTGTTCATGTCTTGATACCCAGACTACCACGCATGCGTGAACATTTAATCTTATCTTTTAGTGTTACTCCTGCCGACCATCTAAGCATCCGCATTTCTGCTGTTTCAGTTTGCTTAAAGTAGGAGTTGTATATAGTCCAGTATTCGGAGCCATATATAATGTAAATCTAACAATAGTCTAGTATACCTTTCCTTTAAGTTTTATAGGCATTTTTGGATCACATGAGATTTCTGTAACCGATTAAATTTCATCCATCCCACACCTATTCTATGGTCGACATTTGCTGCACATCCTCTATCTCTGTGAATGAGTGAACCCGGATACTTAAATTAGTCACATTAGGCTAACATTTGCCACCTCCATCTAGTTGTATTGAAGAAGTTGCAGCATTTGGGTCTTCAAATGGCAAGTAAAGGTATTCTGTCTTTTTCTTACTAATTTTTAAGCCATTATCCTCCAGGATCTTCCTGTATCTTTCCGTGCTGTTCTACAAGTCACAATGGTTATGTGTTATCTATGGTTATCTGTTATCTGCAACATCTCCAAAAAGCGTAATCTTAAGAATACCATTCATTTCTTGAATTGTTAGATAACCATGACCATTATGAACAGTGGTGGGCAGAGTACAAATTCTTGGTGTACCCCCACTTTTATTGGAAATATATGCGGTGTTTCCGACGTGCGTCCTTCTTGTGTTATTACATTAGTATATATATATCTTGTATAGTGAGCACATATCCTTCCAGTACGTCATGAGATCTAAGTGTTGCCCATATCAAGCTTCGGGTTACCCTGTCGAATGCCTTTTCTAAGTTATAATATAATAATAATAATATGTATTATTATAATAACTCTTTTTTTTTAATAAAAGGTTGAGCTAAAGCTTTATTTTTAAATACTATTTAGATATGAAACCACTTTTTGAACAGTTGTTACAGTTAAAACACATTTGAATATTCAAAACAATTTCAATGAATGTTGTGAAATTAAATATCCTAAGTTAACCCACACGAAATATTCTTCAAAAATAGTTTTAAATTTATTGATAAGTTTATGTTTTTAATATGAGAAAATTTTGCAAAATGCAAATTGCAAAACGCAAAAATATGCAGGTACAAATCTCAGAAATTAAATATTTTTTGTCAGGCTGTTGGGTTGTCGGGCAGACAGCATGTCGGGCAGTAGGCTGTCGGACAAACCGCTGGAGGAAAGACCAACACCGCCTTACATAAGTTGACCCACTTATGCAGCCCCCGAATTCGCCCACCACACGAAAATCTATCGATAAAGTTATCGTCAAGTAAAATCGATCAAAAATTGTGAAATAGTATATTTATTTTATTCTATTTATTTATTTAATATTCACGAAAGACCAACAGCACAATAAAGAAACATAGAAAAAATTAATATAATATAGATGGCCAATTATAGGTTTCCACTTTTAGAAATATGTTAATAATGATAAATATGTTATGAAATAAACTGAGGCATGTTAAGAATAGTACACAAGAAAGAATAAAAAATTAAAACAAAAGAAAAAGACAACTTGATAAAAGATACCGAAAAACTTAGGCATGTTAAAAATAATACACCAAGAAAGAATAAAAAATTTAAACAAAAGCAAAAAAGATTTAATTAGTAAGCAGAAAAGAATTAAGTAGCTTGTTGGTCTTGTAGTTAGGACACTTGCCTCGTAATCCAAAGGTCGCGGGTTCGAACCTCACTCCAGACTAGCAAGTTAGTCCTATTTTCGTAGCAAAAGCGTTTAGCTAAGTTTGAAAAAAAGTAAGAATATTGATGTGACGCGTATTCCGTGTTCACATCCGTATTTTTTTTTTTAATTCTGCACTCAAAATTTTTCTTAATCTTGTGGAGCTGCACTCGAACAAATCAATATCCAATAATCTTATCAATTATCTTATCAATCAATCTTATCAATAAATGAAATTTTAGTCTTTTTAATATTTCAGGACTGTCAACTTTGCTGAATACAATTTTTAGTAAATACATCAAATAGTTAAAGCTATGTAGTTGTACTCCTTATTAAAACAGGTTTAAAACTTAAGTCTAGCATAAAACACGCGTAAGACAGGATTTTGGAATAAAAATACTGACCTTACAACTGCACTATTCATTTATATTATATGTATATTTATTTGCATATCAACTTGGATGTCCAAAGTCCGATAATATAATTATTCATCAAAAAGTGCATCGCGCTGGTACTGACAAATGAAATGGTTTTATACATTCCACTTGATAATAAATGTTGATTCGTAACATGTGATGATAGATGTACATGAACAGTCGCTAGCTGTAATTCTCATCGTAAACTGTCATCTTGATGAGTGAAGAATTATTAGTATTTTAGATGTAAGTATCTATGATTGCTGACAACGCCGTCGGTAGCTATGAATCAGAAATTAAGCGAAGCATGGATTTGGCGAAGACCGCCATATCCAGATTTACCGAGATACGAGTGTGGATGGACCGCGGTATTTCTAAAATGGTTTAATGACCATTTTTTATTTTTATTTTCATATACCTTTTCAAATACCATAATTTTTATACTCATGTTTTGGTGCTATTCCTGATACCTCATATTTTGCTACTTATAACTAATATTGTTTAATGTATATTCTTTTTAATTTTATGTTATATTTTTTTGGTAAAAGCCTTTACACATTGCCGCTCTTTACTTTATATTTTTAACTTTTATACTCATGTTTTGGTGCTATACAGATATTGTTTAATGTATGTGCATTTTGAAATTTATTTTATATTCTTTATGTAAAAGCCTAATGGGCGTAAACAATTAAATAAAATAAATAAATGACAAATGTACACTAGACGAGTGCACACGGTCGGCTCGCTATTCTGTTACCCTAACTTTTTTCTATATATTTACATAAATGTAACTTAACGTTACACTTTGTCATGAGATGGTGTAATCCGGCAGAATTGCAGCATTATACATCTTTTAAAAGTAAATTCGAAACTTCTATAAAGTCAAATAGTATAAAGTAACCTCATAGATTCTGGAACCATCGCGAAGCAATATTTGCCTGTAGGAAGGCGACCGGCTACTGCTCAACACAGTGTGTGTCGGAGTTGACAGCGGGCTATTACCGTAGAAAGTGAAATCGTGCAGCACTAACGTGTATGTGTTTCAGCGATAGTAAATCAAGAAAGTACCTGCCGATGAGCGAGAAGTTTTCTAGTGCGAACCCGAGCGATTTAAGTAACGTGTATCAGTATATGAGAGACAAGGTATTCAAGAGTAATAAAAAGTGCAGCACAGATTCTAGAACGAATTTAGTGAATAATGTGTAAAATATTCTAGAAATATTTAGAGTGAATTTAAGTGTATTTGATTACACATTTTTATCGATTGTTGCGCGGTATGATCGATAATCCTGAAATTGTGCAGAGCATTGGTTTGTATGTTCCTGATAATTACATTAGACATCGTCAGCATAGATTGTTTCACATTCCAATATACAGGACCAACCTGCTGATGGTTATGCCTGTTGGAAGAGCCACAGCTATGCTGAACAAAATCGCTTTGGGTATTGATATATTCCATGCGTCTGAGGGGGTTTTCCGAAGCGGGATTCTCCTACACCTTTGACCAGATTTTATGTTATTTTTAATTTATTAAAAATTTTTATTTTGATATATACTTCCTAATATGTATGCCTTAAACATTTTGTTTGTAATGTACATATTATCAATAAATAAATTGAATTGAATTGAAATGCTCCGATTAAATTCGTGTCCAGTAACTTTGTGTAATTGATAAAACATTAATTAATTTTAAGTGTATTATTTGCCAAAGGAACGCCAGCGATCATGAGGTAACTTGTGAGAAACTATGTGTGCTGTTATTTATTTTGACTGTAAAATATAGGTATCTTCTATATTTTACGCATTTTGTTTGAAGTAGACAGAAGCAAAAGCCATTAAATAGTTATGGCACAGACATAACTGACACTATTAAACAAAGGCACTTCGCGAAAGCATTTAAATCGAGCATTGCAATGTATGTTTACAAATGATTGTACTTTAATGTATGCGCGTGTGACGTATGATACGTTGTCACGATTAGATAATATTTAATATTTTTACTTAAGGTCACCCAACGGTTAACACAGAACGCAATGATGCAGATAAGCGTTATTATAATATACCTATTCACCGGTGGCATGCAGCGTATACAAGCAAAAAGGTGTGCATTAGTAAAGATTCTGGGAAATAAATATATATTATGTAATTAAATAATCCTTATCTTGAGAAAAGGTCGATTTAATATTCTAGCCGTAAATCGTCCTACGGCTAGATGTTTTATTTGCGACTTTTCTGTATCCAACTTCATCTCAATTCATAATTTATCTCACTTGCTGGCACCCAACAAATTTGTTCCATAGATCTCGTCGAGTCGAGAAAACACTCGTCCTGAATTGTGTATTTTGACTCATCTTTATGTCTGCGAGTTTTTTGTAGTAGACAAGTAAATTTTTCATGGAATAATGCGTTTCTTGGAAAGATCTAATGTCAGGAGAGAACTGCGCGCACGTCACTTGCAGAAATAACATTTTTTTACAAATTCCACACAAAACTTTTTGTGTGAATTGTATTTCTCTTTTATTATGGTGAATTCCATCTGTCAAATCATAAAAATATGATCTCTACCTTACGTTGAGTACGTTTGTTATTTTCTTTATTATTTTTATATGAATTACTGAGTTCAACAGTACAAATTCAATCCGTTTCTATTACATGAATAAATTTATGATAATTTATTAAGAAACTTTGTAAAATTTAGGTTTTTGAACATTTTATACGCAATATGAAAATGTTTATTTACGACGAGATTACCATCGATATCATAAAATATTTGATTTATTTTTGTGAAAAGAAACGTATATCTGAAATTAGTATTATATCCGATTTAATTATAGATAAATCGTCTTCGAAATATATTGAAATTTTTAGACCTGTATATGAAATATTTATTTATTTAGAAAATCCTTGTTTACAATATTTCTTTCATAGTGCAGTTATTTTTGTGGATTAAAGCTACTCAGAATAGTTCATTATATACAGTTAAAAATATAGGTATATGAGTATATACTTTTTTAAATATAAGTATATAGTCGGTCACAGCATAACCTAAGTTTATACTCACCGCACGCCACTGCTATTCACCAGCTTTGTGAAATAGACACGACCAAGGAGTAGGTACAAACGTTGGATCACGCCGCGCCGGGGCATGCAGCTGTAAAAAACAATTGGATATGTAAAATAACTATTATTAATTTTATTAAAAACTTTGTATAAACCACTTAGATCAGGTAATTTTTTATGTTAATATGTTCTGAGAACATAGTATCATTACCAGCTGTGAAATCTATGTATACTAGTTCATGAGAAAAGACTACAGATGTCTCCAGCATAGTCCATTCAAATATACGAAAGATTCCCTAATTTGGAACATAGTTATATATAGAATATTAAAAAATTTGATAATGTGTGGATGTGATGAAACGTTGCATTGTGTAGAGTAGTCACTTAAACCAGCTCATACAGGTTGTAAGCCCTGGGCCATCGTATAAAAAAGACTTCTATGCACGTTTCTCTTATAAATAGCTTCGTTTCTGTGAGATTTCCTCTCCGTTTATTCCTCTTATCTCTCCTATCTCCTCTCTCTCTCTCTACTCCTCTCATCTCTCCATCGTCTCTACCGCCCCCGTGTTTCCCCTCTCCTGCCCCTCTTTTCATTCCCCCCCTCCCTTTTCCTCCCAAACCAACCTCATCCCACCCTCCTCCCCCCCCCCCACTTACTGATATTATTTTGGTATTTATGCCCTTGTGTTTTTACCCCACCATCACAGGGCGAGACAACGCGCAGAGGAGAGATCTCAAAGTCTTCTGCCTTGAGTTTTTTTTTTTGTGTGGGGCTTAATGTTCTTTTGGCGTTTGTGGGGAGTGGGTGACGAAAATGTGCTTTCTAGCGCATTGTTCTGTTATGGGATGGCCGCAAAAGCTTCAGATTGTTTCAAAACAGGCGCGCCGACTGTATCGGTGAGTTTAGAAGGTTCCGGAAAAACCTGCTCTAGAAAGTTCTGGGAGGAGAAGGTTCTAGAAAATTCCCGAAAGTTCTATAAAGTTCTAAACTGAGTGGCGAAATGTATCTAGAAGGTTCCTGTACATTCGATAAATTTCTTGAAAGTTCTGGAAGGAGAATGTTCTAGAAGGTTCGCGAAAGTTCTATGACGATCCAAACAGTGTACTAAAAATCTATATAATAATAATAAAAATATATTGATATGGAACTAAATTAATAAATTTTAATTCGATACCTTTCCACACAAAAATGCGATATAAATTGCAACACAAGCTATGAGAAAAAGTGCTCGTTGCCGCTTTCGCTCGCGTTGCAAGACGATTGCTTTATGCACAACCAATAAACGTAAAAATTCTTATCTGAAAATAAATTGTTAGTGTTATTGCGTGATAATTTAGTATTTAAATAAATTATTTAACTATCGCATTTCCGATTTTGTCGATGCCGGGCAGAACCGAGAGAGTTTGCTCCGAGCCCTGCTACTAAACGTATCGCCATTTTGGATATTTTTAACGTAACTGAGATATATATCTATTATTTGGTGTGTTATCATTAATTATCTTTCTATATTTAGAAGTAGAGCAACAGTTATCATAACTGGGTTAGGCTGGGCGGCTAGTCCAAACATGAATGTTTACTGAACGAGATTGATTCTGGAATTGGGTCTGGATAAATGTTGTTCCTCACATGTAGTAGATACTATTGTACAGGGTTTATTTTATATTGTTTAGATAGTAATATGAAACGCCGGAGAAAAAGATACTGGACTATTGATTTTTCGTGTATCAGGAGGTATCAGCAACTAGCAAACAATACCTCGATGCGTTTGGAAATTCTTACACGTGTTCATAATTATTTTATTTACCCTTAATACCCATGCTGCCACACTTCTTATCACGTAACATGCCCTAAGTAGTATTTTAGTACTAGCTGCAACCCGTCAAAAATGAGGAATCATTGGTTGGCGTACTTGCTAAGCCCTGGTTTTATTTATATTATTTATATATATAGTTATTTATAGCATTTTTTGGCGCTCTACGGAGAGGCAGCCGTAGCAACATGCGTGAAACGGCCGGTTCGGGTTTGGTGGCCCGGGGTTCAAGCCCCATATCCGATCGTTTAATTTGTTTTTTTTAGCCGTGAATTCAAACGAAATTACGGACGTTACACGAAGTTATGGGGACAGACAGAAAGACAACGAAATTATTATGTTTGATGCCCTTCATCATCTGCGTACGCATACTTGCCTCATTCTCAAATTTGTTATTATAGTGTGTTTTTGATTAAATGGGAAATTTCGCAATACGACTTAATAGGTACATGTGAAATGTTTGTTTTATTGAAGACATGTATAAAATAACATATTCACGGAATGTATCGAAACAAGCAGACTTTTGAGATTTTGAGTTCTTTCATTTAAATTTCAGATGTTTTATTTTTTAACAAACAGACCGTCAACAGGTCATTAATGACCCTAATAGATTATACTAGAATGACATTAGAGTACAAAGTATGAATATTTTGTGAACATTTGAATATGATATACATAGTTACCTACACAATACACTTTTTATGTTAATAATTAATAATGAATTGAATATGATATAGTTACATAATACACTTTAATTATGAAAAATAATAAATGATAAAATAAATTGAGAATAATATTCAGACTAACGCAAATCACTAAATACAATTTTAGGAATAAGTTTCAGGTTAAGTTAATAAGTCAATAATTAAGTTAATAAGTTTTTAGACAATACACTTTTTGTGATTTAAAGAAATAAATAATGTTTTAATGATGGAATGAATTGTAAATAATATTCAGAAAAAAATATCGCAAATCAATAAATAGTTCAATATTTTTTTTACATACATGTTTTACATAAAAATATATCGTAAAAAAGTGTCTTAAAGATAAAAAATTGTAAATAATATTAAGTATAGGTAATATAAAGACTAAGTATCTCAAATCGAATTGTTAAGGAAGGACTGCTCCTCTCAAAACTATTATAGAAACAAAATAACCCAACAAGTATGTGGACAAAGTTTATTAAAATAAACACTTTGCACAACAAAGCACCTGCCATATCAATTAATATATCTAATATTGTTTCAATGCACATTGTTTGTAGTGAAAGTAAATAATCAGGATAAAGTACTCCAGGTATACTCTAGACTCTAGATAAACATAGAAATAGATTAGACAAAAACGAAAACAGAAGTATTACAAATAATGGTTCCTACTCGTAATCTTCCTCACATCGCTTTTTGATAATGAAAGTTTGGGATTGATGAACTAAAAAAAGATAGAAATGGCAGTACAGAGGGTTTATATGTACCTACGTTAAAATTTTCATTGTAAATATTTTTTATTTGTCTTGTTATATCAATAAGTACCCATCTCATGCGCATACAAGTATGTCACATACGTAACATTTAAGTGTTCCTTGTCGGAGTGCAGCAAACAGCAACAGGAGTTAGGTAGGATACATCGAAATGTCATAGAAAAGTGACATAAGTAAAAAGGGAAATTTTATAGGAAAATGAACCATTTTTAAATAACGGAACTGTTAGTAATGTCGTAGAACATTTGTTTACACATATTTAATGAATTGATGTACTTATGAATGAAATCGACAAGTGTTACTTTGCAGGGATTGCAAATTCTACTATTTTAACTACGGGAAATAGGCATGATGACAGATTTTGAAAAATAACATTGTATATCGTAGGTAATATGTCTACTATTATCGAAAATAGCATTATTTCAGTAATAAACTATTTTTTTACTCAAATAATTGCATTTTTGTCTACATATTTTTAATTTCGCGCAAAAACGCCCGAAGCTGTCATTTCGTCTACGTGACGTCAAGCCTCAGTAAACATTGCAATTTGTCTATGGCAATGGTTCAAAGATACGGTGATGGGTACGTAACGTCATTCACTCTGACCGGTGTTTCAGTTAAAATGGCGGATTCCACAATTTTATACTTTTATTTTACTGAAAATCTTATTAATCTCAATGTGTATATTAAAACTGGACAATTTTTTAGAATCCTTTCAAAATATTTTCTTCTCTAAAATCACTTATTCTTTAATACTGTCATCATGCCTATTATAAACAAGCGGTTCCATTAAAAAAAGACACTAGGGGCCGTTTGCAGAGAAGGAGTAAAAATTAACTTGAATATTGTTATGTATCTAAGGGCATAGTGATTGATATTTATTTTCACTATTCTGATATAAAACTTCCATCTGAATTTTTTTAATTACATTTTTTGCATTTATTGACTATTCACGGTAGTAGTAGATATATCTATACCTATTATGTACTTGTCATTTTATTTCTTTTTAATATTCATAATTTATATTTAATTCTGATTAAGTGAAAATATTTATGTAGGTACAAACTTGTTATGCAGGGAGTCTCAAAGCTAGTAGCAATAACTTCGTGGGAGTCTTCGTCATTCAATTTTAAATAGAAAATATTCACTTTAGGTGAAATGTCGACAGTTACGGAGATAAGCGACATCAAAGTTTATATTTATTTTTCAATATTTCTAAATTATTTTCTGTGAAACATTAGATTATCTCTAATAAGGAATATTAAAAATTCATTGATGACGTGTATATTAGCTTTTGTTTTTCTAGTAAATACTGCATCTACCTATTGCCTTTCGGGGGTATTAAGCCTTTAAAAAAGCAAAAATCACACTTCAAGTTATTTTGAAAACAGCTGAGTCGAACGGCATTAACAATGACCCAAAAACAAGATAAGTAAATATTTAATTATTGTCTCAATACGTACTGCAGATGTGACTTGTAAGTCGGGCGGTTAAGGTGTGTTAACGTGTCAACAAACATAATATTAGGTCCTTACATATGAAATTGGCGTTTTACCGTACTGGCAAATTTGATCTCAAATATCTTCTCTTTGGTTAGGAATTCTAAATCCAAATTTATACAGCTATTTACTCATGTATTAGTGTTTTGTAAATTATAATTTATTTGTTTTTTCCTCAATTGTTTTTTTCTTTGCGTCACTCAGTTTACAAAATGAAAAACTTGAAATATCGCGTTATTTATGAGTACGAGTTCCACCGTGGCACCAGTGCTGCAGAAACGGCTCGAAGGATTAATGATGTGTATGGCGACGGTGCCGCAAAAGAAAACACAGTGCCTTTTTGGTTCCATCCTGTGATGAAAAATGGATCCTGTACGATAATCGGAAGCGCTCATCACAATGGCTGAACCCTGCCGAACCAGCCAAACCATGCCCCAAGCGAACATTGACTCCAAAAAAGTTACTTGTGAGCGTTTGGTGGACTAGTGCTGGTGTCGTTCACTACAGCTTTCTTAAATCTGGCCAGACGATTACGGCAGATGTCTATTGTCAGCAACTGCAAACCATGATGGAAAAGCTAGCTGCTAAACAACCGAGGCCGGTTAATCGCTCTAGGCCAC